>JAJONR010012060.1:0-26837 GCA_029582245.1 Solanum etuberosum | reverse complement strand
CCAACTCGCATACTCGTACATTCAATGTACTGATGCCATTTGGCCTGCATCTTCTTATGATGCAGACACAGGTAACCAGGATCAGCATCCAGCGCATCGTTGATTCTAGTTGAGCTCCAGACTTGTTGGTGAGCCTCCTTACTTTCGTAGGATCCCTTTTATTGCTTTTAGTAGTTTTAGTTTCATTAGAATGTCGTGGGTCTTGTCCCGACAATCCATCTCAGTTGTTTAGAGGCTTCATAGACAATCATATGTTAGTTCTTGAGTTTTCTATGTCATGTATAGCTTTGGAACGTATATTTGTACGCTTCTTCTTTATAGCTTGTGACTCAGCCTTGGGCTTATGTACTGGAATAATAGAACTATCGACATGTTCTTCATTATCCTAATCATTTGTCCATTGGATATTTAGATCCCCAGATTTAGAGTCAGAAGTATGTGTATTGTCATCAATGAATTGCTTTTTCCTGTACCTTTTGGAGCTAAAGCAGACTTTTTTTTACTTTATGTGGGTTGGGGATAATCACTTGGTTCAAAGATAGAAATTCTCTTTCGCCTTCTATGTGGTGGAGAATCCCTCTGAGAACCTCTTCTAATAACCAATGCCTTTGAACAAGTCATATCTTCATAACACAACATCCATAACACATATTGGGTGAAGGGTTAGTGAAAAATAAACATTAAACAAACCGAAATAAACAAGTCCCGAGACTTGCCAAGTGAGTCGGCTTATATCCAAGATGGTTCTGCGATATAAAGAAAGCTCTCCAAATGGATCTCAGGCAACTGGCAATAATTTTAGGCAATAATGGCGAGTAGCAAATTGAGTCAGCAAGTCGCCAATGACATTCGGCAGGCTGACAAGAGCTCGCCAAAACTAACTGAGGCGATTGGCAACTTTTCACAACAAAAAGGTGATAAAGAATAAAATTTGGCGAGTCACCAAAGACCTTTAGTGAGATAAGGTAGCTCATTGAAAACATTTAAGAAGACTGTTAAGAAATCAATTAAATGAGGGAGAGCTGGGGCTCATACAATGAGGCATCAAGTAACCTTGAAGAGCTTGACCAAGCTCGTCGAAAAGGTAACTTTCAGCCCATCAGCCTAATATTCCAACATCGAATCAAACAACCAATCAACGATCAATTTTAATTCAATTGGCACAATATTTTATTGGGAAAAATCAAGTTATTTTGTTGAAATCAGGCTACTCAGACTTTACCCACATGATAATCATACAAGACCTATAATATTCAAATAGGCAGAATCAATAAAATCTTCCCTGACACCCATATAAACAGACCCACATGCATGATATAGATATTTAAGAACATAAGGTACAACAATTTATCAATACAATAGATATTATCAATCATTCAAACACAAGTTAACACATGTACAATATCAATATCTACATATGATCTTCAAATGCTAAGCATAAAAATAAGAATTAATCAAGAAAAGCTGACCTTTTGATTGCCCAAGAGAAAACAACGGGGGCTGAGGTTAGCACAGTTGGGTTCCACACAAATCCATGATCCAATGAAGAAAAATGAAGATAAAAGAGAAAAAAACTATTTAGGAGCGTTTACGTGAAAGCTAGAAAAATGGAAAGTCTAGGAAATTTGAAAAGTAAGCATTTAAACGGTCAAAAGACCCTTGGCCCTTTAATTGACACCACTTCGCTTAGGAGCGACTTACATCACCAGTCAAGTCAGTGACTAAATGAAGGACCTATTTCTCCCCAAGAACGTCTGATTTAGAAATCAAACTAGAACTTCAACTTGGCGAGCTCGACTGATGTCTCTAGAAGGGACCCCTTTCGATAAAAATGACTAGTGCTTCTGCAATTTTTTGCTTCAACAAGAGAGAGTCGAGACAGTCTAAAAAACATGTTTGGTGTATCATTTAGTGAGCTTTTACTAGAAAACATTAAGTAGACTAACTGTCAAGATTTTGAGCAGAAAAGGCAAGCCTAGACGGGCTCGCCTAGTCAACTTGGTGAATCGCCAACACTGCTTTCGACACGCCAAACCTCCTTGTTCTTAGTTAATTTACTTCAACCTACACATTCAACATACATTATTAAAAAATAACTAAAACCCTTAGGTTGCCTCCCAAGAAGAGCCTTCGTAAATGTCGTTGCACGAGTTGGATATGCAATCAAGCATCATCAAAGTACTTCACTTCAATCACATTCACATCATGGCCCTCTCCAAAATATAACTTCAAGTGTTGACCATTTACCTTGAACTCTGCCCCACTAGCGTTTTCGACATCTATCTCCACTACAAAATACCCAAACCACCTTAAATGGCCCTAACCATTTAGATTTCAATTTTCTAGGGAAAAGTCTCAACCAGGAATTAAATAATAACACAAAGTCACCTTCCCGGAACTCCCAGTATCTGATTTTTGCATCATGCAACCTCTTCATCTTTTTTTTAAAGGGATGAATTTTCATAAGCTCATAGACATAATTCTTACAACTCGAGGAGTTGATCAATATACCTTCTAGAAGCTTTCTCCAAATTCAGATTCATTGATTTCAGTGCCCATAATGCTTTGTGGTCTAACTCGACTGATAAGTGACATGACATTCTGAACATTATTTGTTATGGAGACATCCTAATGGGGGTCTTAAAATTTATATGATAAGCTCACAAGGTGTCATTTAGATTACTTGACCAATCAGACCGGTGGGCATTCATCGTCTTTTCCAAAATGTTATTTATCTCATGATTGGATATCTCCACTTGTCCACTAGTTTGAGGATGATAGGGAGAAGCCACCATATGCTTAACACCCATGTTTGGACAATAATGCTTAAAATTTGTGTTTACAAAAGTGGGAGCCCCCATCACTTATGATCGCCCGAGATGTACCAAATCTCACAAAAATGTACAACTTGTGAAATTGTGTGACACACTTCCCTTCATTAGTGGGTAAGGCCACCACATGTACATATTTCAACAAATAATCGACAACAACAAAGATATACTTGTACCCAAATGAACACAAGAAATGCTCCATAAACTCTGTACCCTATACATCAAACATCTAAGCTTCAAAGATTGGTGAGAGAGGAAGCTCATGCTTATGGGAAATACCTCCTTGCATTTTCATTGTACATACCCCTTTGAAAAACATTGGCATTTTGATATAATGTTGGCAAATTGTAGCCACATTGGAGGACCTTAGATGTCATTTGAATCCCACCATGGTGTCCACCTACCGATGATGCATGACAAGCTTCAAAGATTGACTTCGTATCTATTTATTCGGAACACTCCTCTATATTATATGATCAGCACACTCCCTAAATAAATAGGGTTCATCCCAAAATAAATTTTTAACATCAAAAATAAATTTTTTTCATTGATACCCACTAAACCTTCGGGAATGATCCCGCACACTACCTAATAAGAAAAATCAGCATACCATAGTGTAGAACCATGAGAAATTTCCATGACCAACTCATCGGGAAAGGACTCTTCAATGTCTCTTTCATCAACAAAAATAACATTAGGTTCAAGACAAAATAGATGGTCTTGGCTTTAACAACCCTTCAAATCTTTCACTTCAAAATCAAACTCTTGAGTGGAAGAACCCACCGAATAAACCTTGGTTTTGCTTCCTTCTTTGCCATTAAGTACATAAAGGTCGCATGATTAGTGTGCACAATCACCTTAGTACCCAGCAAATAAGCTCTAAATTTATCAAAGTCAGACACAATATCCAATAACTTGTTTTGTGACGATATTATTATTTTTAGCCCAATTTAGTGTCTTGCTATCATAATAAACCGAATGGAAAAGTTTGTTCTTTTGTTACACAAGGACCACTGCAAGAGCTACACCACGAGCATCACACGTCATTTCAGACAGGAATACTCTAATATGGGGCAATAATAATTGCAGCCAAGATGAGCTTCTCTTTTAAACATAAGAATGCCATAACACACTTTTCATCAAAATCAAAGTCACTCTCTTTATCTAGTAACTTGCACAAAGGGACAACCACCTTAGAAAAGTCCTTTATGAAACTCCTATATAAGCCTACATGCCCCAAGAAACTGTGTACACCTTTCATCAAGAATGGTGGAGGTAACCTAGAAATAATGTCTACCTTTGCTTGGTCAACTTCAATTCTTTGCCTTGGATCTTGTTCCCAAGTACAATTTATTCTTTCACCATGAGATTGCATTTCTCCCAATTAAAAAAAATGTTTGTTTCAACACAAAGATGCAAAACTTTACTCAAATGACTCAAGCACTCTTCAAAAGAATCACTCACAATGAAAAAATCATCCATGACTACCTCCATTGACTCATTTCCCATGTCCACAAAGATTGATAACAGGCACCCTTGAAAAGTTGACAGATCATTGCATAACCCGAATAACGTTCACTTCAAAGCAAATGTATAATGTGTACATGCAAATGTGGTTTTACCTTATCCTCCGGAGGTATAGAAATCTTGTTGCACCTCGAATATTTGTCTATGAAGAAATACAATCCTCTACCTGCAAGGTGATCTAACATTTTGTCAATAAAAACCATTGGGAATTTGTCTTTCTCTGTCCATTAATTAAGTTTCCAATAGTCCATACATATTCTTCACCCGGCTATTGTTCGAGTAGACAAAAAGTCATTGTTCGCATTTGGTATCATCGTTATACCACCTTTCTTAGGAACATATTGCACTGGGCTTACCCACTAGCTATCCACAATGGGAAAAAACGCTTGCATCAGGCCATTTTATTAATACTTTCTTCACCACTTCTTTCATAGACGGTTCAACCTCCTTTGATGCGCTATACTTGGCTTGAAATCCTCGCTAATTGGATTTTATGTGTGCAAATTCTGAGTGGAATCCCAACAATAACAGCAATCGACCAACCCAAAGCTATAATAGACTTCTTCAACACACCAATCACGGCCTATATTTTCCCTTCAATCAAATCATTTGCAATAATAACTGGAAATGTGTTATCAACCCCTAGAATTACATACCAAAGATGCGAAGGCAAAACTTTCAATTCTAACTTTGGTGGTTCATCAATCGGTTGTTTGGTCGGAGGGTTCTCTCGATTCTTCAAGTCAATATCAAGCTTCTTTGCATTGAATGGGAATGAACCTGACCCCACAAGAGTTGTAACCACTTCATCATAATCATTAATTTCCTCCTCATCATTGTTAGAAAAACAGCCGCTAATGACACTCCACTACAAGAAACTACACAGACTATCTCCCGCTTCATCAATCACATCCACATAAGATACCACATGCATATAACTAGGATCTTTTATAGACATTCTTACATTAAGCTTAACTTCTTCATTGTTTACTTAAAACTTAAATTCCACACTTTCAGTATCAACTACATCTTTCTCGGTAGCAAAGAAAGGTCTATCTCACAATCCAGAACCATAAAGTTTGATGGAAAAATGAACTCGTCCACCGTCACCAAAATACCATATAATACCTTAATAGGTATTTTGATAGATTAGTCTCCCGTTAAGAGTCTCATGGTTGTTTGTTTTGGTGTATCTAGCCCAAGCTTTTTCAATATTTCAAAGGGCATCAAATTAATACTCGAACCTGAATCACAAAGTGCTTTACCAAATTGATAAACCCCAACAGTGCACAGAATGGTAAAGGCTTTAGGATATTTTTTCTTTATGATCACATTGCTTGACATTATAGAGCCAAAATTATGAGAAACCTTCAAGGTCTCAAACTCCATTTAACACTTCGTAGCGACTAGGTCCTTCATGAACTTAGAATAACCATGCATCTCAAGTAGAGAATCTACTAGAGGAATGTTTATTGACAAATTCTTGTACATACTAAAAAAAATTGCAACTTCGCATTACGCTTCTTCTTTTTCAACCTTTAAGGAAAACTTTGGGTCACTTTTAGTGGCACTTGCCTCGGATTTTGCAACTTCACATTGTTGGGCGGGTCAGCCACCACATCATCCCCCAAATTTGCATTAGAATCACTCTCTGGATTCTCATAGTCATCATAATTAGTCACAACTATTGTTTCATCAACATGCTCCAGTGATCCATGATGGACAACCAACTTTTTCGTACCAACGTCTTTATTCAACGACTCATTGTTCAACAATCTACCGCTTCGAGTAACAATAACCTACACATGAGCATCATTTTTAAGATTAGCAACCGTATCACTTGGAAAACCTCCCTTTGGTCTAGTATTTAGGTGAGCTGAAATTTGGCTCATTGGAGCCTCAAGTTCTTTGATAGAGACCGAATGTGAGGTGACAATTTGATTCAAAGTAGGGAAATCAGTTTTCGATTCTTTCAACACATTTTCAGACCCTTCTACTTCGTTAAGTATATTTGCTAACATATCTTCAGTCCATAAACTATTCAGATCCACTTGTTGTTCTTTTGGCTTGGGTCAGTCATGTGGCAACATATACCAATTCTCCAATCTGTGCCCTTCCCATGCTAATCGCTTTCTCTATCTCGCCAAACACCTTCACCCTCTCTGTTCGAATCATGATTCCTTCCCGGCCTTTGATAGCTCAGAAGAGATCCCCCCACATGGTTTCCCAAAAAATGAACCTCTTTATTATAAATTGCCTTAAATTTCTCATCTTTTGGGCTCACTCTGCTACTAGCTCCAACTTCATTTACCGCTTTGAAATTTTCACCCGTGGCATACTTTGATAGTAGATCAAGTTGGGTCAATATTTTTTCCATATTCTCATATCGACTTAGTTCTTCTCTAATTTCTCCTTATTTATCCCAAATGAGATAGGGAAGACTTGATCTGCCCTAGTGTGCCATTCTGAATTGATCGTTGTCATCTCATCTAACAAAGGTGATATCACTTTTAATGGTTCTCTCTTGATTCCACCTCGGATGAGTTGATCAGCAATAGCCTTATTTACGGTATCAAGACTCCAGCCACATTTCATGAATTGATCAGTAAGATATTATATGGAAGCCTATAAATAGGATTTTATAACAACATATTTTGAAACCTCAGCCACATTTCATGAATTGGCTCACCTTCAATCCATTTGAATTATTGAATACTATCCCTCAGCTTCAACATTCTGGAAGGGGGAAATAATCTCTCAAAAAATGCTTCGGTGAGCTCCTCTCATAAGGTAATTGCATCTCTTGGTAACTCTACTAAACATTTCCTTGTTTCACCCATCAAGTAGAAAGGAAACAATCTCAGTCAGATGGACTCTTGAGTGATATTTTTTTAAAGTAATCAGACTACATACATGCACAATGTTCTGGATGTAGTCATGGGAATCTTCAATAGCAAGACCCCCAAACTGCCCATTCATTTGGAGTAGTTATAGCATTTTCCCGTTCACACGGAATATGTCAATGCCCATAGTTGGGGGAAAGCTAGTAGCTCATGCACTCCCATGATCTTGCATAACATTATTCAAGTTTCCTACGTCATCCATCTGTCCATGATTGCTAGCAGCACTGCAACCAATGATGCTCATATCAGCACCTATTGAGAATACAACAAGGAATGTAATGGTAACAGTGTTCTACTAGAAACAAATATGTTCACAAGAGATGACTCAGTTGATAGTTAGTACCCCTTTGGAGTTATAAAGATTACCTTATTTATTATAATTAAAAAAGAAAAGGACATTTTCTGTTGTTACTTCACTAAATTAGTTTTCCTTATTGATAACGCTTAACTGTAAACCTTACAAGTTAGTGTCCAAGGGATCATTGGTTATAAAGAACCCAACAAGGTTGGATTGTATCCCATAGAGAGCGGTCTTTGTTAGACTTCAATTAGGATGTTGAATTTATGATCTAATATTTTGTAGAGAGATAATAATCAGTGGTTAACATAAAATAAATTTTAGATATTTCAATTTATCAAATAGCCAGATTTAGTTAACAATTGATTATCACGAGCAAGTTTACACAGGTTTTTGTGAAATATGAGACTGAAACTAGGAGTGTGTGGGAGTGGGTATTCGATTTCGAATAGGGGTGAGTGTGATTGGTCAATAACATTAACCTCTCATAGATAAGCTAGATTAATCTAAAGAAGACAATGCATTTCTCAATAACACATTATTTTTCACAAGAGCTTTTCTCAAAGCCTCCAATGTAAAGCATGTAAAAAAAACTTAATACCTTAATATAGATTTTATTTAACAAGCAAATCAAGCAATCAACAATAGAAATCTAAGTCCTCTTATCAGGAAAACTTAGAATATAAAGCTAATGTGCAATTATCAATTTAATTATCCACTTCATGTAAACCTTTCCATGTAAAACACGAAGATATGCACTAGGATCAAGTTTTCAATCTTAAATCATAAGTTAAACCATGATAAAAATATGGAATTCATTGAGATTAATATAAAAATAAAGCAATTCACACACATCCATTATTCTAATAAAAACACAACTTCATTTACACACCTCTAGAAAGGGGTTTTAGCAACACATATGGAAATTAAAATGACGTATACCAAAATAATTATTCTATATCTGTATTTATTGACCCAGAATCGATGATATGAGATAAAGGAAATTCAAATCATTGAATCTTTGGAAAAAAATCTAGCTTTTATCTTAAAAATATATATTTAGAAGTAGGGCATGAGAAAGAACAAAGTGCCTCACTTTGATAATCTTACATACCTTAAAATCTCCATGAATCTTCAAGAAGAACGATCAAGAAATCCTTTCTTGAGATTCTTGAATTAGTTTTTTGAAAATCCTACGGCAAAGGATTAAGAATTCTATTAATGATTCATGTTTATAAGAAGAAATTTGAGTTAGAAAGATTGAAATCATAGAGAAGGGCTTACCTTAAAAAAGAATCTTGAAAAATATTTGAAAGAATCTTTCTTGGAAGTCTTATGCTTGATTTCCCTTTGAACTTTGTCTTACGATTTGTGAGAGGAGGAGGAGGAACTAAAAGATTTAAATCTGATTATTTACGGCTTCATAGGAGTTACAAAATCCATTTTAGGGTTTTCCTCGGGGTATAAGAATCAAAAGTTACCTTTTTAGTATTTTTGCCGTAGCCCAAAATGGAACTGCACTGCATCATTTAGTAAAATAATCATTTATCTCTACTCCAAACTCAAAATGATGAAAACTTGGTGGCATTGAAAATAATTCTCATAGAACTATAATATTATAGATTATGTGCCACCTAACCTTTCATATTTTAAGATATATGATCGTTTGAAGTTGAACCAAGTAAAATTCTATATGAAAACTCTATGGATAAGGAAACTTTCAATTCTACTTTAATTTAAAGGATTCTAATGACCTAAGTTCATTTCCAAATATCTTCTCACATTAAGGAATAGACCTTAATACCTATGCACAATTACAAGTCACCCGGTACAACCCTAAACACATATGATAATGGTTTGAGTCTTAGCATAGAGATTCTTGGGGTGTTACACCCTTGAACCCAAATATGTGTATGGCGGCAACAACGGTTCAAGATTTCATGAGGGTGAATCCTCTGAAATTTCATGGTTCAAAAGTTGATGAGGATGGACAAGAGTTTATAGAAGTGAACCCAAAAGATTGTCAACGTTATGGGCGTGCCTCTAGTAAAAAAAGGTTGACTTGGCCATTTATAAATTGAAAAATGATTCTCAAGTATGGTTTGATCAATGGAAGGATGAAAGGGCATTGGATACGGGTCCCTTTGATTAGGACATGTTAAAATGATGCCTTTCTTAATCGATTCTTTCCCCTAAAGATGAGGTAGGCTAAGGTGAAAGAATTTATCAACTTGAGGCAAGGTAATTTGAGTTTGACGGAGTAATCTTTTAAGTTTACGCAATTATCAAAGTTTGCTCAGACAATAGTTGTCGGCTCTAGGGCATGAAATACTAAGTTTGTTTCGGGTGTGTCTGAAATAGTGATCAAAGAATGTAGAACCACCATGTTGATCAAGGAGATGGAAATCTCAAGGTTAATGAATCATTCTTAACAAATCAAGGGAAAAAAGCACATAGACAGGGCTATACAGTCAAAAAGGCCAAAAATGTCTATGGGTGATTTCTTACACTCGAGGTCCAGTGGAAATGGTCGTTCTCAGTTTTAACAAAAGTTATCCAGTCTAAATCCATCTAGTTATTTGGTTCAAAAGTTAAACAAGGATAGGGTGTCTAACCCTAATCCTCAAGGAGGTGATTCTAGTTGATTTCCATTCCCCACTTGCCAACAATATGGAAAAACTCATTCGGGAGATGCTTAGCTGGTACCGATGTTTGGTATTAATGTTGTAAGAGTTGTCATAGATTGAGATATTGCCCTTCGCTTGCTAGCAAGGGTAGAGATGGTCATCAAGTTTAGCCTAGTTCTTTTTCTAGTCCCCTAACCCAGTGGGGTGCTGCTTCTCGTACAGGTGGTGCTCAGCATCAAAACGTGTTTTATGCTCTTCAAACTCTATAGGATTATTAGGGTTCTTCAAATGTGTTAAGTAGTATATTACGAGTCTTCCAATTTGATGTTCATGAATTTCTTGATCAAGTTGGTACACTGTCTTTTGTGACTACTTATGTTGCTAAAAAGTTTTATGTTAGTCTTGAAATTTGTTTAGAATCTTTCTTAGAGTCTACTTCTATTGGTAATTTCATTGTTACTAGATGGGTCAATTGAAATTTCCCAGTTTTTGTTTCCTATAAAGTCATCTCAGTTGATCTTGTGGAGTTAAACATTATAGATGTCATTCATAGGATTTAATGGCTTTACTCTTGTTATGCTTCCATGGATTGTAGAATCCGAGTGGTCACATTTCAGGTTCTGAATGAGCCTATCTTATAATGGAAGGGTGGAAATTCAGCACCTATAGTGTAACACCTCGAATTCCAAAAAAGATAAGAAGTCGCAGCTTTTTCAGGATCTGGTGCTAGTACCAACGGATTACCCAACAGCCCGTGGACTGACACACGGTCCGTAGGTAGTTCTTTGGGTGGCCAATCCAACTTTTTCAAAAGTGTCAAGTTCCAGTTTTTGCATACGGTTCACCAGGACGTTCCCTTGTCCTATCCACGAGTCGTAGGTAGGTCTCGTAGGTAACTCTCAAACTTAGTGGGATTTTAAGAATTTGTAGTTGGACCTACAGAGGCCATGTACATACTGTAGGTTGACCAACGAACCATACATGGGTCCTGTCAGTCAAAGGTCCAAAAACAAAGTTTCTGAAACCATTGACGGTCGACCACGACGGTCCGTTGGTGAACCCATGGACCGTAGGTCCCCACCGTCGACGGGTGTCGACACTTATTTTAGAAAGGCTTTTGGGTCTTTTCCTAACTGTTCTAACACAATATTATGTCATTTTACCCTCTATTAGAAACCCAATATAAACATATTTACCCCCAAGATCTCCTAATTGATTTAAATCTCTCAAATTCCTAAAAGAAGAACAAGTTCATCCTCTCCAATATTTCTCTCTCTAGAAGCTTGAAAAAGAAAACTAAGATTTCCAGTCAAGTCTCCAATTTCACCATTGGTTGTAAGCTCTTGGCATCAAGGTATGATAGTGTTCACCTATGGAGCTCTTTCCTCCATAGGGTTCCTAAATTCTTCAATTTACAAGTTATAAATCTCTAATTGAAGTTAGGGTTCTCTTCCATGTTATGGGTTTCTTTCAATGTTGATCTAATTGATTGTTTTAGGAACTATTATGCATGAATCGAGATAATTCCATGTTTTTAAGTTGAATCCCCATGAAACCATGCATAACCCATTTTTTATAAGCTATGATTATATAATGTAGGTTTTGAACTATGAAAGATGAGTTTAAGAAGATATGCATGTTCTTTATGAAGTTGATGAAAATGATTTAAGTTGCTTTAAGAGTAAAGCATAATTTTTGTTGTTGTCGTGGCTGTTTTGAAAGGATTTCTCACATACTACTCAATACATGAATGAGAAAGGGTTTTCTTACATAAGGATTCTTAGAGTTGAAAGGCTTTCTCAACTAAACTTTGAATCAAGATTTAGGAGCTATTCTAATAAAACCTAGCTTGGATTGGCTACTTGATGTTACTTTCATGGATGATAAGGCAAGCGACGAATACCCATGCCTCTTAATGATAATATTAGTTAATATTAATAAATAATCCATGGGACCGAGATGATATTGAGATGGAAGCTCTCCCGTTATTAGAGGTCAGGTTTTTGTAGCAATCTCCTTGTTTCATACCTATGTTCTCCCATAGGATGATTGTCTTAGATATACATTAGCTAGTGGATGCACATAAGCTAGAAATTCATGGTCTTACCGCCCTTTTCGTTGTGGGGCTGACACCATATTCCCTGTTAATAGCTCACATGGTCTTAATAGCTCACATGGTCTCTATGTCGGTTAAAGGTAAATCTCCTACAATAATGAACTAAGGTTACTTCTAGAAGTATATCATGAATGTTTTAAAGATGTTAGCTTGCATTGACCATGTTTTTATGACTTATGTTTTCTAACTCTTTTATCTCATATTTTGACTTGGACATTGCATATCATGAAAAAGTTTATTTAAGCATGATTTTCATACTCTAGGCATTGTTATCATACTTAGTACATAGTTGTACTAATGCATACTCTTGCTTATATTCTTCCAAATGTAGGGTCCGATGTTCCAGATTCGCATCTCCGTGGCTAGGGATCACTTAGTAGATATTGATGATTGGTAAATCCTAATGTTTCAAGGACTGAACCTTTATTTTATTATGTCTTTACATTTTTAGTATTGTATGTGATGTACGGGTTATGTCCCGATCAGTCTGGATGTATTAGCTTGCTTTGAGACTATGTTAGACTTCCGCTTCATTTTATAAACTCTTTCATTTTGAAAATTTTATTTTGGACTCGCTTAATGTTGTATTATCTTGTATGATGTATGCTATGTGGCTTGTGAAGGGCCTCTCGGGGTTCTATACGCCATGTTAGGCCAAGGCTATGCTTCGGGTCGTGACATATAGTTTGGTTTGTCTCGAGCCTTGAAGCTAGGAAAAAAACTTTAAAGGTTGCATCTATCATCTTTTTTGGGTTAGGGATATGAGTTCTGAATCCCCTACCCTTTAGTCAATCCTAGTTAATAATGAGTTTCCAAAAGCGTTCCCTGATGATCTTACTGGTGTTCCTCCTGAGAGGAAAATAGATTTTCGATTGATTTTCTTCCAGATATGAAATCTATATCTATTCCTCCTTACCTTATGGCTCCGACAAAGCTTAAGGAATTAAAGGATCAGTTGAAGTATTTATTTGATAAGAGTTTTATTAGGATGAGTATATCATCATGGGGTACACTAGTTTAGATTTGTTTGAAAGAAAGATGGCTCACTTCATATGAGTATTGATTATCGGCAATTAAACAAAGTCAAAATAAAAAATAAGTATCCTATTCGAAGGATAGATGACCTGATTGATCAACTTCGAGGTGCTAGCTTCGTGTCAAAGATTAATCTTCGATCAGGTTATCATCAGTTGAAGCTAAGAAAAAGTGACATTCTGAAGATGACTTTTTGAACTTGGTATTGTCACTATGACTTCTTGGTGATGTCATTTGGTTTAACAAATGCCCTGGGGCTTTTATAGATTTAATGGATAGAGTGTTCAAGCGATATATTGACATGTTTGTGATTGTGTTCATCTATGATATTCTGATTTACTCACGGAGTAAGGATGAACATATTGATAACCAAAGAATCATTTTGAAAATCCTCAAGGATCATCAATGGTTTTCCATGTTTAGCAAATGTGAGTTTTTGTTGAGGTCTATTGCTTTCCTTGGCCATATTATTTCTTTTGAAGGTATTCAAGTTGATCCTAAGAAAATTCAGGTAGTTAGAAACTAGCACATACATCTTTCCTCTTCAAACATTCAGAGTTTCTTGGGTTTTACCAGTTTCTGTAAAAGATTTGTTGAAGGGTTTTCCTCTATTACTTTGCCTTTGACTACTTTGACTCAAGAAATATAAAGTTTCTATGGTCGGAAGTGTGTGAGAAGAGATTTCAAAACTTGATGACTAGGCTTACATCCACCCTAGTTTTGATGTTACTGGAAGGATCTAATATGTTTGTGGTTTATTGTGATGCTTCACGGATCAGGCTTGATTGGGTTCTGATGCAATATGGAAAAGTGATTACTTATGCTTCGAGGCAATTAAATGTCTATGAAAAGAGTTATCTGACTCATGATTTAGAGTTTTTAGTGGTGGTGTTTGCTTTGACGATTTTGAGACATTATTTCTTTGGTTTTCATGTGAATGTGTTTATCAATCTTAAGAGTTTGCAATATGTGTGTTCAAATAAAAAGATTTGAATCTCCACCAAATGTGGTGTCTTGAATTTTTAAAGGATTCTGACGTAAGTGTTATTTATCATCTGGGTAAGTAAAATGTGGTTGTTGATGGTCTTAGCCGATTATCGATGAGTAGTGTTGCTCACATTGAAGATGGTAAAAAAGAGTTGGTTTATGATGTTCATAGACTAGCTTGTTTGGGTGTTTGCTTGGTTGACTCAAAAGACGGTGTTGTTACTGTTCTGAATGTTTCAGAATTGTCTCGTGTCGGATGTGAAGTCTAATAAAGATCTTGATCAGACTTTAGTTGAGTCAAAGGAAACTGTGCTCAAAAAGGCCATTGAGGTTTTCTCCCAAGGGGAAGATAGTGTGCTTCGCTATCAAGGTAATTTTTGTTCTAGATGTTGATGAGTTCGGGCAACAGACTTTATCAAAAGCTTATAGTTCTTGGTAATCCATTCACCTGGGAGAAACCAAGATGTACGGTAATGGGATGAAGAAGGATATCATGGAGTTTTTAGCTAAGTGTCCTTATTATGGGCTTACCCTTCACTCGGAGGCATCATAATTTGCTTTGGGTCATTGTGGATCGAATGATGAAGTCAGTGCATTTTATTCTCCTGAAGACTTCATATTCGGTGGAGGACTATGCTAAATTGTATATTTGAGAGGTGGTTAAGTTGCAAATAGCTCCCTTATCCAATATTGGTTGGTTTGAAGTTGGCAAGTTCGCTTTGATAGAGCCTTAGTTAGTTCATAAGGCTATGGAGAAGGTTTTACTAATCTGGGATCCTATTAGGACGGCTCAAAGTCGGCAAAAGTCTTATGCGGATGTTAGAAGAAAAGATCTTAAGGTTGATGTAGATGATTGGGTTTATTTGAAAGTATCACCTATGAAGTGTATGATGATATTAAGGAAGAAAGGGAAACTTAGTCCCCATAATTTAGGCCTTTTTCATATTGTGAGATGTTTCAGCAAGGTAGCCTATGAGTTGGATTTACCTTCCGAATTGGTATCGGTGCATTTGGTGTTTCATGTTTCGTTGTTTAAAAAGTGAATTAGTGATCTTACTTTTCGTTGTTTAAAAAGTGAATTAGTGATCTTACTTCGGTAGTTCCATTGGAGAGTATTGTTATACAAAAACTTTTTCTTATGATGAGATTCCGGTTGGGATTTTGGATCGTTAAGTTTGGAGGTTCTGAAATAAAGAAGTTGCTTCCATCAAGGTCTTTTGGAGGAGTCAATTAGTTGAGGGTGCTACTTGGGAGGCCGAAGCCAATATGATGTCCAAGTATCCCTATCTCTTTACCTCTGTTTTAGTTTTAGCTTGAGGTACTAGTTCTTCACATCACTCTTTCAGATTCATGCGTTCTAGCCATTCTAATATTTCCATATGCATGCATGTTCATGAAATATGTTTTAAAGTCTATATTTAGCTTTGGGTTGATTACTTCTTGGTTTTATGCATTTTGGTGTGATTTTCATTCATGTTGGGTTATTACATCTCTTTCCTACTCTATTCATACTAGCTTGAGTCTTATTAGATGATGAACCTTCTCAAGGGGGAATATTGTAACACTTCAGAAATTTTTTAGTTGAGTTGGAATGAAAAATTAGCTGGATTATTTGATGGTACACGTTTGTACGAGACTACCAGATCAGACAACGTCCTACAATTCGTAGGAGGGCAGTCGTGGAAAGGAGTCCTGGAAAGTTTGAATTGTCAAGTTTCTGAAAGTTTCCCACGGACCAATAGGATGGTCCGTTGAGTGCCCGTAGATGGTGATTCGTAGGTGAGGATTAGACTTGGGAAAATTTTGAAGCATTGAGAGCTCCGGAAGGGTGCACGAAACTTACAAGCTCATACGGACCATAGAAAGGGGTTCGTGGTTCATGACCAGAAAGTTTGAGTTTCAGTACTTGCTTCCACAGCTGAGCAGGATGGTCCGTAGGTACTACTAGGGACCGCACATGGATTTGTAATATCCATTCAGAATCTTTATTAAGGGTTATTTTTGTCTTTCCCTACTCATTTAATACAAAAACTATGTCGTTTCAAGACTATTCCTAAGACCTATAACTTATTTTACTCTTCAAAAATTACCCATTCCCTCCCATTCACTCAGAAAGCCCAAAAAACTCACAAGGCCTTTCTCTTTAAGGATCCTCTCAAAGGTGATTTTGGGGATTCTTTAAGATTTCAAGTATCATCTTTCAAGCTCAAAGCAAGGGTTCATCAAGGTATGTGGAATTTTTATTAATGTATCATTTTTCATCCATTGAGTCTCAAAATTTTCTATATTTTTCTTCTATGATTCGAGCCAAAATTCTAGGGTTTTGCATGATTTCTCATGGGTTCAATTCTTTATGCCTAAATTCATTACATTTGATCTTATCGCACATGATTTGATCTAAATTACATGTTTTCAATGATTTTCATATGAACCATACTATATGACTACATTATGATTATGAACCATGTTTTGAAATTATGCTTGTATAATGAATTGAGGAATTTATGATTCAAGAATGATTTTAGATAAAGTATCAAAGTATTTTATAAAAAGGTTACTTCCAGTTGAAGTATTCTTATTATAAAAAAAGGACCATGATTTAGATGCTTTAGATAAGTGTGTGTACGAATATGTTATGAAATCATGATTTTGAAAGGAGCTATTCTATGGTATTAAGTTTAGGATTGGATTAGTATTACTAGATTCTTACCCTTCCAAGTATTATGATTATGCTTATTTCCATTGGGAGTTTACTTAGTACCCAGTGGACTTTGGGATGGAGGCTCACCCTTTCGTAGAGGCAAAGTTCTTTAGTAATAATCCCCTGGTCCCATAACTACGTGCCCCCGTAGGACTTTTTCTTAGAAAGACATAGGCTAGTGGATCCACCTAAGCTTAAGAACATGGTCCTTACCTTGGAAAGTAGGACACTCACTTTTCGGTGCGGGAGTAGTACACCGTACACCATGTTATAAATCATATGGTTTATATCTAATATCGTTAGATATCCCACAAAAGATTATGGTTTTCTCACAAGTTATAATTTCCTTAAAATATGTTATGATTTTCAAATGTTGCATTGACCTTGTTCCATGATTTACGATTTTAGCTTTTCAAGGTATGATATGTATTAATTGGTCATGCATAATAATTTTTTCAGTCTTAGCATGTTACATGTTTACATTTTATACATTTCCACCTATTCAGTGCATTCCAAGTACTGACTCATACATTCTCTTGTGCCTAAATTTCTCATATTAAATGTTCTGACGCTCCTCCATCTGGTCGTGGCTAGTTGGATTGATCAGCAGTATTCAATGACCTTCCTACAACATGTCTTTCATTGCTTTATGTGATTTTCAGTTTTAGACTATTTCGTGAGCTAAGACTTGTCCTAGCAACAATGATGATAGTAAAGGCTTGTTGAAAGACATAAAATGATTTCTCATTTAAAGTCTTTGTAATCAAATTTTCTTTATGATGGGATATTAGCTTTAGATTTATCTTTCCTCTTGTTATGATTTATTGTGTCGTATTGTACTCATAGTGTCATGCTTATATCAAGTGTCTAGTTTAGGGTCTCTTAGGATGCTATTCATCATATCACGTCTAAAGGAGTAGTTTGTGTCGTGTCATAGTTGAAAGTTTGTAAATCTAATCCTATCGGTATGATATCTAAATAATATCTACAAACATGCTTTAAGAAAACACAATTTCTATAGTCGTAGTTTCTTAGTAAAGAATATTTTTCAATTCAAATTGATTAACACACATTTAATGACATAATATGCATTGCTTTGATAAGAACAAAAGTGGAGACACGTAGCTAAATTAATAGACTTATTAACAAATTTATAAAGAAATTATTAGGATTGATTGTTACGATCATGTTAAATATTCGGTGATTTATGTTTTATACATGCTATAAGAAGGTCAATTCAGTTTGGCCTTACAAGCTAAGACAGTACTTCAATCTAAATTATCAATTCTAAGCATATCAAAGGTTATGGCTAAAATGTTTTTTTTCTAAAAAACATTAATAGGCATGCTCAAGTAAATAAAAAATAATCAATTCATATAGGCATGCATTCTAATGTCCATATATAGAATACCATAGTAATAAATACAAGTAGCACATTATTCCCGCCCACATAGACAACCCAAACCTTTTTATTTAGAGAGGGCGCTTATATAGAATTATTAGAGCCAAAAAACTTAATGAATAATATACATCATAAAAAACCTCTTAAATAAACTAATCCTGCGTAGAAAATTCCATCCCCAACGAACTCTTTTACATCTTAAACTTATATTCAAATCCCTATTAAATATAAAGAAACACACAAACAATATCCAAGAATACAAGATATACACTTGATTATCATATAACACTGATTTAGTGTTGATTTTATGGCTAATTTACTATCGACACAGGTAAACATTGTGCCAACATTAGACTTATATGGAGCATAAAAGATTAAAAAAATAAAATATTCAAACATGTTCCGAAATCTCTTAAATAGCAAACAAAAGATTCACAAAAGTGTTTGAAGAGATAAAACGTTATTAATGAGAAATGATAGTTAAAGTGAGTTGTGTGCTTCCTTTAACATACAAAAACATCGAGAAAGATAAATGTCCTCTTTTGGAAGTTTCAACAGTTTAGTTGAATCTGAAATATCATTTTTGGTTAGATAGCATTTTTTATTGGAATTTTTGGGACTCTGAATGAATCTTTAGAGTGCATTAGAGACTTAAGATTTTATCCCAAGTTTGCTAATACGGGAGTTGGTGATGCAGTTGCTCCCATACTGCATTGCCAATATCAGTTAGCCACTCCGATGGGGAACCAGCTACACAAGCAATTGATGGTGATGACTTTTACGAGCCGTATTTACCTTCTATAAAAGGGACTACAAACCATAGATTCCACGCGTAGTTCAAACTTCAGAATGTTGAGAATTTGTGTCTAGATTTACAAGCCTAGTAATCGGTCGTAAACCTTTCAATAGATCATAGACATGGTCGTAGACCACACTTCAAAAATTTGATTGCTGACCTGAACAGGACAAAGGGGTTTCATGGGTCGTAGCACTTTTTACGAGTCGTAGACCGGTACGTACAATGAGGCTTTTGAAACCCTGAAAAATTCCTCTGTTTTCTGTGGAACCTTTCATGGTCCGTAAATTGTTCTACGATCTGCAGAAAGTGTCCATAAATGGCCTCTGACAGTTTTTAATAAGGGCCACTTTGATCTTTCTCCAATTCTTTTTGTCACGACCCAGGGGTACCCCCTAGATGTAACAAGGCACATAGAACTCCGAAAGGCACCATGTAAGCGACCTAGCATATCATAACAAAAGCATAGAACAATAAAGAGAAGAAAACACATTTCAAGTCCAAAATCTTTATAAAGGAAAACAGAAGTCTAGATTTGTCTCATTATAGCCATCTAATACAATAGTTCCAATAAAAGTGACACAGCCCATACAACATAGTTTGGAAATGAAAATACTAGAAATGAAACTCAAAGTGGAATTCCCATCCTCGAATAATGAGGACTCACCACAAGCAAGGAGAATAGTCGAATCCAAGCTTGAACCAAATGAAGATCACCTCAAACACCGGACCCTACACTTGTGGAAAAATGTAGGAATATATGGGTTAGTACAAAAATGCACTAAGTATGATAGTCATGCATAAAAACCTTGAAAACATGCTAAAAGGGACATTTTAGTTGAATGCATGCAATTTACTAAGTTAAACCATCATTTCAAAGAGAATAGAAAAGCATAAGTCATAAGCATGTTCATTACATAAATCATCATGTCATAGAAGAACCATACCATAAGTATTCTCAAAGTCTACTTGTGCAATGCATGAACAAGATCCCATAATCCCACCCATGCTAAGTAAAGCTTCTTGAGTAACCATATTTCATAATTCATGTTCTTGTTCATATTCTTGTCATAGTGGGGATAAGCCTTAACCGACATAGACCATGTGAGCTAAACATGGAATCCCGTATTACCCACACTAAAAAGGGTTGTCCTACTTGCCTAAGGTAAGACCATGGTTTGGTTAGCTTTTAGTGGATCCACTAGCTAAAGACCTATGGGGGCACATAGTTTATGGGATACGAAGATTGCTACTAGAAACCCGCCCTTTCTGACGGAGGAGCTTCCATCTCAAGAGATTGCTTCTAGAAATGCGCCCTTTCTGACGGAGGAGCTTCCATCTCATAACAATATCCACTCAGTGCTAAGCATTTATACCAAGGAGTACTTATTAAGTCATAACTTGTTTCATTAGAGTAGCTCAATTGATCATGTGTGAGAATAAACTTTCACCGTCAATGTCTTCATGTACATAAGATTCAATTAGGTGAGAATTGTCTTTCAACCTTAGAATCATCATATTGTGAGAAAACCTTTCACATCATGTTCATTATGTGTTCATGAGAATATCCTTTCAATCAACACAACAATATTATCATAATCATAGACACTTCACTCTCAAAGTGTTCTTAAAACATATACATAACCTTCACAATTCATGCATTACATTATATCTTGCCTTTTCAAAGGTCAAAGCCCATATCAATCAACACATATAGAATTACTACATTAGACATGGATAATAACATAATTCAAATAGCTCAATTACTACAAGCATAATCTTGTCATATTCTTCCTTCATCAATTCACCCACATCACAAGGTCATCAATTGGGAATATGGGGGTTTCATGGATTCTTGGGGGTTTCAACATAAAAGCAATAATAAATCATCAATTTAATCATAAAATAAATTAATTAAATCATTAGAATCGTTTTTAGAAAGGAATCCATTACTTGGAGTAAAACCCTAGCTTTTGGGGAATTACTAGTTTTGAAATTGAGTTTGGAGGGACTCCATGGATGAAGACTATCTATGGATGAAGGACTACCATACCTTGGTGAAGCATCCCCACAAAATTGAGTAGAAAAGATTGGTCCTTCAACCCTAGCTTCACTTTTCTTCTTCTTATTCTTCCTTGGAGTTCTAGAGAGAGAATATTTCGGAAAAAGTTTGTTTTGATTTGGGATTTTGGAATTATGAGGGAGATGACGAAATTTGGGGGTCTTAAATCATTATATAGTTAGTATAATTTAATACAAAATGACGTCACTTAATAATAACTTAAAATGGAAAAACCCAAAGTACCCCTTAACTACTTCCCAAAAAAACTGTTTCCAGTCATCACCCACGACCCCCTCACAGACGGACTGTGGGTGAACCCATGGCCCGTGCTGGTGAAGCGTGGGTCGGGGTTCTGGGGCTTGGTTTGTTAGGCCTTGACCTACGCCACTCACCCACGAGGCGTGGGCTGACCCATGAGGCGTGGGTGCCCTCCGTGGGTCACAGCCAGGCAGCCTCTAGGTGTTTTTCCTCAAGGACCCATGGTTGATTCTTGGGGTTTTAACCTTGACTTTCTAACACGAAAACATAAATTTTAAGTTACGGGGAGGTACGTTTATGACTCTAAACCCTAACGTCAAGCTTTAATTTAGTCTACCAGTTTCCTGAGTGTTACAATATCTCCCCCTTGGGAACATTCGTCCTCAAATGACGATCTAGACACCTTACGGAAGTAAAGACTCAAGACTAGCAGCCCATTATGCATGAAACATCGAAATAATGCACAATTCAAAGGATGAAACTTCAACTCCATCTCAAACACAATCAATGCATCATAAGGAAGTAGGAACTGCATCTAACAACCCAATATGCATGAAACTCAATATTTCTCATATTCATAGGAGGAACTACCTTCTCAAACTAAAACCATGCTCAACACTATATCATGGAACTAATATGCAATTACTCTTAAAAGCATACTAAGGCATGTTCATCAATCGTCTCATGAAGTCAAATAGGCAATTCATACTAAATGCACAACAACATGAGGCACATAAATCATATAAACTCCCTTTTGTTTCTTACTAAATATGAATTTCATCAAGAACATGCATAACATAAGGAAATCATGGAAAAGCACATACCACTCACATGACTCCCAAAACACTAAAACTCAAGAGGAACTATTTACCTCAAGCTTGAATACGAGTATAAGGAAAGAGATGAGGATATCGGGACTTCATATCGTCCTCGGCCTCCTAAGTAGCACCCTCAACTAAGTGATTCCTCCATAAAACCTTCACGGAAGCTATTTCCTTGTTTCTCAATCTCTTGACTTGCCGGTCTAGGATCTCTATCAGAACCTCTTCATATGAAAGACTTTC
The DNA here is from genome assembly GCA_029582245.1 of Solanum etuberosum. Taxonomy (NCBI): domain Eukaryota; kingdom Viridiplantae; phylum Streptophyta; class Magnoliopsida; order Solanales; family Solanaceae; genus Solanum; species Solanum etuberosum. The sequence continues at coordinate 4,230 of JAJONR010012060.1, read as the reverse complement.
GTCAACTCCCAACCCTTCTAGGGGAATAATGGATACCAGATCTCCAATACACTTCTTAAGCATAGAAAGATGAAATACCGAATGAACCGGGGCCAACTTATTTGGCAAATCCAACTCATAGGCAACTTTCCCAATACGTTGCAAAATTTGGTATGGGCCTATATACCGGGTACTAAGTTTCCCCTTCTTGCCAAACCTTATCACACCTTTCATAGGTGAGATTTTTAGATAGACCCAATCATTAACCTCAAATTCTAGATCCCTTCTTCTAACATCAGCATAAGACTTTTGCTGACTTTGGGCCGTTCTCAACCTCTCTCTAATAAGCCCAACTTTTTCAATGGCTTCATAAACTAACTCGGGACCTAACAAAGAAATTTCACCAACCTCAAACCAACCAACCGGAGACCTACATCTCCTACTATACAAGACTTCAAAAGGAGCCATATCGATACTCGAGTGGTAGCTATTATTGTAGGGAAACTCTATTAAAGGCAAGTGGTCATCCCATTTACCCTTGAAGTCTATAACACATTCCCTCAACATATCTTCTAATGTTTGGATGGTACGCTCCGCTTGGCCAACGGTTTGGGGATGAAAAGCCATGCTAAGCTTAACGTTAGTACCAAGCCCTTTTTGGAATGAATTCCAAAAGTGTGAAGTAAATTGAGTACCCTGATCCAAAATAATAGATAAAGGAACCCCATGCAATTTCACTATCTCATTTATATACAACTTGGCATAGTCTTCCGCCGAATGAGAAACCTTGACGGGAATAAAGTGGGCTAATTTTGTCATCCGATCTATAATGACCCAAACAGAATCATGTAGCCTTCGGGTACGAGGCAAACCCATAATAAAATCCATATTCACCTCTTTCCACTTCCAAGTGGGAATTGGTATATCTTGTAATAAGCCTCCCGGCCTTTGATGTTCAACCTTAACTTGTTGACAATTCGGACATTTGGCATCAAATCCCACAATATCCTTTTTCATTCTGTTCCACCAATAGACTTCCTGTAGATCACGGTACATCTTGGTGGCTCCCGGATGAATAGAATACCGAGAACTATGAGCTTCTTCTAGAATTTGTTTCCTCAAACCAGCAACATCCAGAACACATAACCGACCTTGGTACCTAAGCACCCCATATCCCCCTTGGGAGAAAGCCTCAATGGATTTTTTGAGTACCGACTCTTTCAACTCAACTAATATGGGATCAAGGCTTTGTTTAGACTTTACATCCATTACAAAGGAAGATTTGGAACCATCATGGACCATGACACCACCCTTGGTGGAATCCATTAGTTGAATACCTAGCCGAGCCAACCTATGCACATCACGAGCCAATTCTTTCTTTTTATCCTCTACATCAGCAACACTACCCATGGACAACCTACTAAGCGCATCCGCTACCACATTAGCTTTGCTGGGGTGATAAAGGACACTCATGTCATAGTCCTTCGATAATTCTATTCACCTCAGTTGACGAAGATTCAAGTCCATTTGACTAAACACATATTGAAAACTCTTGTGATTTGTGAAAATATCAACATGCACCCCATATAGATAATGCCTCCATATTTTTAAGGCAAACACAACCGCCGCTAACTCAAGGTCATGGGTCGGATAATTCTTATCATGGACTTTAAATTTCCTTGAAGCATAGGCAATCACTTTACCATTTTGGATAAGCACACATCCCAACCAAACTCTAGAGGCATCACAATACACCACAAAATCATTCGTACCCTCCGGTAAGGTCAACACCGGAGCGGAAGTAAGTCTATCTTTCAACTCTTGGAAACCCTTCTCACAAGCTTCCGACCACACAAACTTGGCTTTCTTTTGAGTCAATGCCGTCAAAGGAGAAGCAATAGAAGAAAAACCCTCAACAAATCTCCTATAATTACCGGCCAAACCCAAGAATCTTCTAATGTCTATCGGTGATAGACGTCTAGGCCATCTCTTGACTGCATCCGTCTTCTTAGGATCTACCTCAATACCCTTACTTGACACAATATGACCAAGGAATGCTACATACCTTAACCAAAATTCACACTTGCTAAACTTTGCAAAAAGTTGATGGTCCTTAAGGACTTGCAATACAAGCCTCAAATGGTTAATATGTTCATCCTCACTCCTCGAATAGATCAAAATATCATCGATAACCATTATCACAAACATGTCAAGATATTGTCGGAATACTCTATTTATTAAGTCCATGAACACCGCCGGAGTGTTAGTCAAAACAAAGGACATTACTAGAAACTCATAGTGACCATATCTTGTTCGGAAAGCCGTCTTGGGAATATCAACCCCTCTCACCCTCAATTGGTGATAACCCGAACGAAGATCATTTTTTGAGAAATAACTGGCCCCTTGAAGTTGGTCAAAAGAGCCATCACCTCTCTGAAGAAGATATTTATTCTTGATGGTCACTTTATTCAATTGACGATAATCAATGCACATTCTAAGAGACCCATCCTTCTTTCTAACAAACAACACCGGAGCACCCCATAGAGAGATACTTGGTTGAATATTGTCTAGCAAATCCTTTAGTTGCTCTTTCAACTCCTTTAACTCCGCCGGAGCCATTCTATAAGGAGGAATAGAGATAGGTTGCCTATCCAGAAGGAGGTAAATACCAAAATTTATTTCCCGCTCGGGAGGAATACAAGGCAAATCATTGGGAAAAACTTCTGGGAACTCATTAATCACCGGAACCGACTGAAGAGATGGGTTTCAGAATCTACATCCCTTACCATAACTACATGGTAAAAGCAACCTTTCGAGATCATCTTTCTAGCTTTAAGGTAATACACAAATTGACCTCTAGGCATAGAATTTCCTTCTTTTCACTCTAAGAAAGGGTCATTCGGAAATTGGAACTTAACCACCCGAGTTCTACAATCAATAGAGGCATAACATGCATGCAACCAATCCATACCAAGAAAAACATCAAAGTCTAACATGTCAAGTTCTACAAAGTCAACAAGAGTAACTCTATGGGACAATGAAATGGTACATCTTCTATAAACCCTCTTAGCCACCACAGAATCACCAACCGGGGTAGAAATTGAAAAAGGTTCTAATAACACTTCGGGGAGTAGATCAAACTTCATGGCCACATAAGGTGTTACAAATGACAAAGTAGCACCGGGATCTAACAAGGCATATACATTAATAAGAAAGACTTGTAACATACCAGTCACCATATCCGTGGAGCTCTCTTGGTCACCTCAGGATTGAAGAGCATAAAAGCATTTTTACTTTTGAGCAATGGAGTTTGAACCGCTTGGAGGAGATTGTTTTTCCTCTTTTATTTTACCCGAAAGTGTTGGACAATTGCTCAATTTATGACCACTCTTACCACAACCATAAAAAACATCCAAGCCGGCTAGACACTTGCCATCATGTTTCTTACCGCACTTAGGACAAGTAGGCCTAGACATAGAAGATCCACCACCATTACCTCCTTGAGGTTTTGGGTTAGACACTCTATCTTTGTCGGGCCTTGGGAACTAGAGGAGCCTTGGTTGGAGAATCTTTGTTGAACCTTTGTTGACCTTGTCCATCGGACTTAGCATTGGAGAAATTCCCATCACCGGTTCTAGCTCTTTTCACCTTCCTATTCTTGTCTTGGAGTTTCTCATCCTCCATTTGTTGAGAATACACCATAAGGTGTGAGATATCCATATTATCATGGAGCATTGCTGAACGAAATTCTTTCCTTACCAATCGGGACACACCCGTCAAATACCTACTCATCATGTCCCTAGAATCCCGCCACCAAAGCCAGAGCATACTTTGACAATTTAGTAAACTTTAGAGAATACTCTTGGACACTCATAGCTACTTGACGAAGGTTAATGAACTATTCCACCTTAGCTTCCCTCATCTCTCAGGGAAAGAACCTATTAAGAAAAGCTCTCTATGGGACCCGCTCCTATCGGCCTACCGTTCTTCCATTAAGTATACCATACTAGAGAAACACTCTTCAATTGGTAAGCAGCTAACTCCACTTTCTCTTCCGAATTCACCCCCATAATATCAAGTATTTTATAAACCTCTTCCATAAATTCTTGAGGATCCTCTCCCACTTTGGAGCCATAAAACTCGGGGGGGGGGGGGGGTTCATTCTATAAAAACCCTTACTCTAAAAGCCGCGGAATTCATATTAGAGTTTAACGGAGCTACAAACTCTCTGTTAGCTTAGGTCGTCATGGC
>JAJONR010012059.1:0-25999 GCA_029582245.1 Solanum etuberosum | reverse complement strand
TATATATATTTTTTTTTTTTTTTTTTTTTTTTTTTTTTCATGTTTCCTTTTTGTATAATTAAAAATGGTGTGCTTTCATTCTTTTCCAACTTATACTCTATAGTCATTTCAATGTCATCAAAACATTTGTCTTCATCCTATAATTGTGAGTATACATCAATCTTTAATATTAATCCACCAATAGATGGTCATTTCAATCTTTAATTCTGCATTTTTTGGAATTCTTGTAAAGCCTAATATCATACATGTAATCATAATGTAATTTTAAATATTAGTTAAATATATTTATGTACTTAAGTTTAATCGAGTTTATTTGTCTAACACACGCTACTCAAGTAATTAACCCTTTTAACAATTGTAATAAAATAGTTAAGATCTAGAATTTATATCTCTATAATAAAAATAATAATCTATTTTTCAATTTTGTTCGCTTCAAAAATAAATCCTACAAAATATAAATTCGAATATACATATTTTTTTAAAAAATTAAAAAATTGGGCCCTGCCGTCATAAAAGATAATGAGTAGTTGTTGGATGTCATTATGAGTGTGATAGTCAATGTTTTTATTGATAAAACATATTTAATTTGTTTTAACTTATGTGATTTTTTTTGGCTTTTCGAAATTTAAATCATATAAATTTTGAAATATACTTTTGTTTATTTTAATAATAAAAATGATATAATTTATAATAGTTTTATTTAGTTTTTAAAATATTTAAATTTAATTTCAAAATATTCTATTAATTTAATTTTAATTTTTTAAATTTAAAAAATCGCATAAATTGAGGTGAAGGAATAGATACGTAATATATATCATGATGGTATTTCTGGATAATATTTTTCTTGTCATCCTTAATTCACAACATCAATTATTAGGATTACTATTTGCTAATTAATTAAGGTGAGAATTATTATCATTTCTTTGCTTTAACTCTCAAGTTGTATATTCATCTAAATCACGTAAACCTAATCCCACCAAACTAATCACTGTTGATATAAAGTATAAACTATAAACAGGTAGGGAAATTAGGTAAAGGGAACTAATTAATTTTAGCAGATAAAATGTCAAACAAATCAAAAATTACTTGAAATAATTAAGGCAGTGATACATAGTGTTGGATATAAATACTCATATTTATTATTGTCGCTAAATATAACATAGTGACAATTATATTATTGCCGCTAAATAATTATCGAAAAAAATCTTTATTTGTTATAGTATGGTGTCAGTCGACATTTCTTCGTTGAAAATTTATATTGTATAGTTAGGTAAAAAAATTTCATATTGACATTCTTTGGCTTCTACGCGATTTTACTTCTTTATAGTTTGACATCCCTTAATTGAAACTCTGACTCCACCACTGCACATATACATATTAAAGCGTATATATGCTTTAAATTTTATAATCTCGCTATGTTATGTATCTTTTTCAAAAGTAGATATGTGGATCGAGATCACTAGTTAAAATATTTTTTCCTATGTTTTTCCATCTCTTCGATCTTATGCTTATAAAGTTCATATTTAATTGCTAAACAATTCCATTTCAATCACAACCTTTAACAACAACATATTTTATTCTCAACCTCAACAAACACATATTTTATAATACAAAAACAAGTCATAATAATCAAGCTTTTAACACTTTAACTAGTACATAAATGCTCACTTTACATGGCCATTTGTGCAAAGTTTGGCACTTTATAGAAAAGGAAAAGCAAGACAATTATAGCATCTAACCACCAAATATTCACTTTGCTATGCCGACTATATACATGAGAAGTACTAAAATTGAAAGTAAATAATATCAATAATATAGTCGGTGTAATTTTATAAATGACGAGATACGAAGAAGGTAATGCTTATTTTGCCATACATGTCTACTGATTTAATTTATATAAATTTAAGTGTTTATTTATAGATACCTAAAGACATAAATATTAGCCTTTTGCACTTGTTCGAAAGTGAGGTCACGCTAAGGAAATTGGAATATATCCATTCACATTTCACATGGTTTATATCATTGGCTTGAAAGAAGAAAATATTTAATTTAAATAGACTTGTAAAAAGACCAATCATTCTTTAATGATGTGATGATCTACTTAGTATTTCTAATCATTGATAATTGGAATTACTCAGTTTTTTCCAATAATAATAGAGTATTTTTCTACTAGAAAAGTGGGTCTGAAATTGCAAAAACTATTTTTTAAGCTTCAAATGAAAAATTGATAAAACATATAATTAACACGACATCGGAGGTTTGAAGAGAAATCTTAGAATTAAAAGATTTTAAGTTGAGCAAAATTAAAATTAAATATTTGAAGCACAAGTTCAATGACGTGTCTTAAAGCGGACATAGCTATGAGGCTTAACACACAAGTTATTTCTAAGAGATCTAGGACATTTCAAGTATTTGAGGTCAGTAATCCAAAGTAACAAGGAGATTGACGAGGATGTCACTCATTGTATTAATGTGAAGTGGATGAAGTAAAGCTAGTATCCAATGATCTATGTGACACGAATGTGCTATCTAAACTTAAAGATAAATTTTATCAAGTTGTGGTTGATCAACTATACTATATATATTGATCGGTCAAGAACTCTCATATCCGGAAGATGCAAGTGACAGATATGAGAATGCTGATGTAGATGTGTGGACATACCAGGGGAGACAATATTATGAATGAAGATATTCAGAATAAGATAGAAATAACTCCCGTGAAAGATAAAATACACAGAATAAAGGTAAGATGATTAGACATGTAAAGAAGAAAGATTGCAAATGCCTTAGTCGGAAGGTATGCGAGGTTGGTCATAGTAGACTTGAGGAAAGCTAAAAATAGCCCTAAAAAATATTGAAACAAGGTGATTAGGCATGATATGATGAATCTATCACGACATAAAAGTGTAAAGAGTCGAGAATTAGAGTAAAATGATAGTTAGTAGTCGAGCATATTTGTTCCTTTTTTTAGAGCTCAATATTATTTCATCTGTCTCAATTTATATGATTTACTTTTTTTTTTAGTCCGTCCCAACCTCATTGCTTTTTCATACTTCACTTGCGGAAATACACGAGATTGATTTGTGGTAAAAAAGACCAACAAATTAAAAAGAGAAATATATATTTGTATTTTCCAAGCTGGACTGTCCTGCAGCTGAACCATCTCAGCTCAGTTCTTCTTCTTCTTCCATAGCTAAAAATCAGCAACAAAAGCAACAATCTTTTTCCCCATTAATTTTTCCTAAGTTGTCATGTACCTAATTTCTCCTTTTCTTGTTAAAACTCTTTCCCCATTTTCTTATTATTTTTTTCCTGAAGTAAAAGGAACAAAAAGAATCAAGAAACGAAGTTACTAAGGAAAGCAAGTTCATTTTTTGTCTTTTTTATAGTTGGTGGCTTGGTGGGTATGACCTAATTTCTGTTTTTTTTTTTTCTTTTTCTGGTGAGAGAGGAAGCTTTACATTTCAAAAATCATCTGTTAATACAAGAAAGGAAGCATTTTTTTTAAAGATTTTGTTTTGGGGTTTGTCATACGTTCCCTTTACGTGTAGTTTCTTTATCTTTTAAGGAATTGTGTCTTTTTTGCTTTTGGGGGTTGATAATGACTTTCTATGTTAGCATATAGAAATTATATGAAATGGGGTTTGTCTAAAATTGAGTCTTTTGGTTTTAATTTTCTAAATTTTTTGTATTTTTTGTATAGTTTTAGTACATGTTTGCAATTGTTAGTTTCCGCTTGTTATTTTGATCCAAACAAAGGGTAGCTGCTTTCTTGGTTCATATGATTGGTCCCCTTTTGTTTCTGTTGATTGAAAAGACAGGATAAAAGTACTGTTGGCTTTATATTAGCTTTTCTTGAAGGAAGCTAATTGAATTTGTGCTGTAAAAGGGTAAACTTTTCTTGAACTTTTTTATTTTTTATTTTTATGTTGCTTTTGTGAATGATAAATATAGAGGGATAATCATCATTTGTGATTTATCATCAGCAGATATGATGCTGGCTTTTGCAAGTCCTTCTTACTGCAGTGTCCATACAAGTTCTACTTGCCATACTTTACTTAGAGAACTAGAGGTACTTCCATCTTTTTTTGTCTTGATTTTGTTTGCTTCGAGGGAAGCTTCCTTTTGTTTTTATTCTTGTTGTTTCATTGGGGAATTTGTGTATTTAATTATTGAGGGACTGTTGTGTTTACTGAAGGAACCTTATTAATAATTCTTGATGTTCCAAATTTTCATAAATTTATGTGTTTTGAGGAAGTTCTTTGAGGTTGAGTGGATGTTGCTACTCGACTGAAGAGCTGGATTTTGCTATTCTGGCTTAGTAGCAATGGCGGAGCTAGGATTTTTATTAAGGGGGTTTAGAATATAAAGAGTTAAACACACGAAGAAACCAAGGATTATATATACATATATAGCATACCTTGGCTCCGTCCCTGTAGAGGAGTGGGACTTGCCGACCCCAACTTGTTTGGGACTGATGCTTCGTTATTGTTGTTGTTCTTGTGGGCTAAAGAGCTGGTCTTGAACATAAGTAGTCACTTTTTGCTTTGAGGGGTCTGTTAATAGTTTAGAAGTTGGAACTTGGCATGAGCGTTCTTACTATCATGGTAGATCAATCGAGTTGGAATACTTCCCCTTTGCACTATTTTAGGTAAGTTGAACTCATGTAGTAGTTTGTAGTTAGACGTAAGAATCTTCAATTCCTGAATTCAAATTTGTGTTTCTGTAAGTTTCGTAAGCCAAATTGGATTAGTAGTTTTCTCTCCCTGTATATGGGAGACTGTGAATTCAGAATTCAGTTAACCAAGTTAGAACTATGAATATGCAAGTTTTATTTAACTGTATTTATCTGATGTCCAGCAAATATGGAAGGACATTGGAGAGACTGAAGCTGATAAAAACCGTATGCTGTCAGAGCTGGAGAGAGAGTGTTTGGAAGTTTATCGAAGAAAAGTTGAAGAAGCTGCAAATACAAAAGCATGTCTTCATCAATCTGTTGCAACAAAAGAAGCCGAGGTTGCAACATTAATGGCTGCTCTTGGTGAACTCAATATTAATTCACTGGTAATGAACTCTTCTCCAGTTCTCTTGGTATTGGAAGAGTTATAGAAAATATTACCCTTACATTTTTTCTATTCTTTCAATCTACTAGTACTGCTTTCTCTTTAAGATAGCGGGATTTGCTAAAAGTCTTGATTAGGTTGAAGATTTCTCTGGTGATATATGAACTTTTACAAAAGTTAGTTGTTTTTTTTCAAAATAACCGAAATCCCCTAGAACCAATCCAATAGGACACGGTTCAAAACTCGGTGGATAATGGCCTGCTCTCTCTACCCTTCTCCACTTAAATACCAGAATTTGGTCTTCGTAAGGTGCAAACCCGTGATGTACGCCTAACTCACACATCATGTGTTGCGCTCTTATGACTAAACCAAAGCCCTGTGGGCAACTTTCACGAATGTTAGCTTACAGGCTGTTTCTTTATGTCTCATATTTGGCATCATCTTAGCTTTGTATGGTTGTCTCGGAAACTTTAGATGAATTCTACTTCAATGTCACTGCACCATGAGATATGGATACGTTCATTTCGATACTTTAAAAGTCAAGCAAACATCATGCGTATGCTAATGCTTCAAAACCATGCTTTCTCAACTCAACAGAAACAGCCAGAGAAGAAGTCAGCGTCATTGAAGGAGCAACTAGCATTAGTTACACCACTTATCAATGTTTTAAGAGTTAAGAAAGATGAAAGAGTTAATCAGTTTGCAGATGTAAAGACACAAATCGACAAGATAACTAGTGAGATTTCCGGGTATTCTAATATCATCAATGCCGTGAGTTCCTTAAATCTGGAAGATCATGACTTGTCACTGAGAAACCTCTCCGAATACAAATCTCATCTTCGTGCTCTTCAAAAGGAGAAGGTATGCATGGATTGACTTGCATTTCAACATGGAACAAAATGTTTGTGGTTAACCATCATGAGTGTTGTACTTTTGGTTAATGTTGAGTATACTTATTTTAGCAAATTAACCAATAAATATTTTTCCTGCCTGCAGTCTGAGCGGATCCAAAAAGTTGTGGACTGTGTAAATGAGGTGCACTCTTTGTGTGGTGTGCTGGGGCTGGATTTTGGCAAAACTGTGAGTGATGTGCATCCAAGCTTGCATGAAACAAGCCTGGGACAATCCACTAACATCAGCGTCAGCGCATTGGAAAGTCTTGAACAGGCCATCTTCAGACTGAAGACAGAAAGAAAAGTTCGATATCAGAAGGTATTGCTTACTTCTGTCTTCTCTTAGATTTTTCTTCTTTTCCAATTTTAATCTCATCATTGATGCAGCTAAAAGATGTTGCTGGATTGTTGTTTGAGCTTTGGACCTTAATGGATACAACCAGAGAAGAAAAGAGTAAGTTATCGAGGATCACTTCCGCTCTTCGTCTTTCTGAGGCAGAGGTTACAGAACCAGGTGCTCTTTCTTTGGAGGTTATTCAACAGGTTTGTGAGCATTTACAATCTTTTCAAATTTATTGCCTTTCTGTCTTGTTCCCACTACTTCTCGTTTTTATTTCCCTTGACCAGCTCATACAACAACAACATACTCAGTGTAATCCAACAAGTGGGAACTGGGGAGGGTGATATTACGCAGCCTTACCCCTACCTTGTGAAGGTAGAGAAGCTGTTACCGATAGACCCTCAGCTTAAGTGAAGCATATACAAAAAATGGAGAAAGAACATTAGCAATCACAAATAGTACGATAAACGAAGCAAAGAAAACAACAAGTAATAGTAAAATGTTGCATATAGGCAGTTCACCTCATAATAGGATTCTAATGAAACTAGTGAAGAATAGAGTCAAATGTAATAGTGCATTGGACTGATTTCCCACAATTGCAACCACTGATCTGCCACTAACAATAATTTCTCAGGCTGTAGAGAAGTTTAATTTTGTCTATGACATTGATTTTGATAGATATCGACAGAAGTGGAGAGGCTGACCAAATTGAAAGCAAGCAGGATGAAGGAGTTGGTCATAAAAAGGAGAGCAGAGCTGGAGGACATATGCTACAAAAACCATATCGATCCTGATCCAAGTACTTCAGCCGATAAATCTAGTGCAATGATAGACTCTGGTAAGACATCAAATCTCGGATACATAAGTTGTATTCCTCTAAGATGTCCATACACAGAAATGAATTCAATCTTCATTTGAAGGTCTTGTGGACCCTTGTGAACTCCTGGCAAATATTGAAGCACAAATAAACAAAGCAAAGGATGAAGCTTTAAGTCGAAAAGATATAATGGATAAAATAGACTGGTGGCTTTTTGCTTGTGAGGAGGAAAACTGGCTTGAAGATTATAACCAGGTATAAATCAATTGATTTCCTGTAGGCCAGTGACATAGCTAAACCGCAGATCTCCGTTTACTATTATTTAATCCAGTTACTCTAGTTTTACTTTTGATGTGTGTGTTAATTATAGATTTAAATTCCTTGTCAAATGGAGTACAATAGTTGTAGATTTACTTTGTCCATAGTTTGAGTAATGCTTTTTCTGTTATCAGGATTATAGACGTTACAGTGGTGGAAGAGGTGCTCACATAAACTTAAAGCGGGCTGAGCAAGCTAGAATTAAAGTGACTAAAATTCCAGGTAATCTACTCTGACTTCCTTGTTATCATTTATCTTGGATATTCCGATAAAAACTGAAATCGACTGCATTTCTTTTCAGTCGTGGTTAACGCTTTGATTAACAAGACAGTAGCTTGGGAAGATGAGAAACAGAAGTTGTTTCTTTATGATGGGGTGAGTTCTCCTGCTGCTAGAGTTTTCTAGATCTCTTCTTTTGGTTGCGCTGTTTTTAAAATGAATTGGTCTCTACTTGTAGGTGAGATTGGTGTCAATATTGGAGGATTACAAAGTGGTTAGACAGCAGAAAGAAGAGTCAAAGAAACGGGCTCGGGTAATGTCAAATATTCTCATCAATGTATGAAACACACATAAAATTTAGGAGTATGCATGATGTAGATGTCACTTGAACATAATTTATCATTGTAATCTACACCTTTTTATGTGTCTTGAACCAGTCCAAAGACGAGGAAAGAGCATCCAATTCTTTTGGTTTTGAAAGCAGCAATGTTCGACCCTCGTAAAATCTTTTTGTACAGGATCAGAAGAAACTCCATGATATGCTGCTGGCAGAGAAGGAATCTGTATATGGTTCCAAACCTAGCCCGAGAAGAAGCAGCAGCTTTAGGAAGGCAAATGGTTATCATGCCAATGGACATGGATCTGTCACACCCTCGCCACGCAGGAGCTCAATGTCTTGTGCAACTCCAGAGCTCTTAACACCCCGTTCCAACTCTGTGCGGCACAATGGTTATTTCAAGGAAATGACAAGGCTCTCTACCGGCCCTCTCAACTTTGTGTCTATGGCTAAAGAAGATACCGTGTCATTCTCTTCTATTTCCGGTTCTGATCCAGAATCTCCACTTCAAGCTTGAACTCACAAATTGAGTTGGTATGTCTGTCTCATAAATTTTCTATCAAATTATAGAGTTCAGTGTCATTTCAATTCTGGACTTTTCAAGAATCTCTTTCTTGAAAAGAATTTTTTTTCGCTACCCTCTCGTGATATTTTTTTAGAACTCATGAATAAGTGTTTCAATGCTTACTTGTGGTGTGAAAACCATCTAATCATTCGTTTATTGTCCTCCTTTTATACTTTATATTGCTCTGCCTATTACTTTAAAGTGCATATGATGATTTGCTTCAACGTCGAATACTATTGTTTCAACTTACTCAAGTGTCATGTATCAGCATGATATCCCTTTCACTTATTGTATAATTGTCTTTACAGGTTGATGACCGTCAATTCATCCGTAGCAACTGTTTCCCTGGTCACATTCAAAGAGAATACCACCTACAAAATGCTTGTGAATACTGAAGGAAATGTACATTAATGTAATGCTGTGATGTGTTAGGCAATTCTGGAGAAATGAGTAGAGCTTTTCGAGGACCTCCTTTTGTGCATGCTGATGGATGAAGATAGCAGCTACCCGAAGATCGCTGACCAATGTGTATTTGTAAGAGATTTCTTGTTTTATAGTTTACCTGTACATACATTTGCAATAGAATTTCCACCATATTTTCTTTGGATTGTATAATGTAGTCTTTCTGGAAGCTAGATCCTAAGATGAGTTTGTTTCATGTATTGCTCACATTACTCTCTTCATGTTTGTTTGCGCGAAAAAAATAAATAATTTTTGAAGCACCTTACCATCCATGGCTATTTGAAGTTTTTTTCTTTGGAGTCATATTCTTGTAACATAATGTGAGTACCACCAAAGCTTAGAGTTTAGTGTTGATGGTGGGAGTTTTTTACACAATACATGTGCAATCCAATTTTCATACAGGGTTTGGGGAAGGGCCGCACTCAAGGAGGTATAGTGTAGGCAGTTACCCTAACACAAACATCTATGACTGATTTCACAGCTCGAATATGTGACATTATAGGTTACACAGAGGCAAATTTTACCATTGCTCTGAGGCTCTCATTCAATATCTCTCTCAATTTCTATGGATCAACCTAATGTTAGATTATATCGTCATTCCATATAAATCTTCATGGCATGAACTAATTTCTTTGCTTCGATTCCACATCACATTTAAACCATGGGCATAGGAGAGGGTGTTGTTTGGATCTAATGGTACTATGTGACACCGTTTAGTGAGACAAAACCTTATCTTAGAAGAATTTTCCATTCTTGAATTCACATACATGTGAATGACCTTATTTTATGTAAAAACTATAGTCTATAGGGTCATGTGGATCCCAGACAAGTTAGCCAGGCTGTGGATTTTCATTTTTCTGGCCAGCTCAACATACTCAATATCATAAGAAAGTGATTTTCTTTTAAAGTAATTGTAAGTCTTATTACACGATGTAATTTTCAGCAATTTAAATAAAGAATAAAACACGATGATTAATTACTATTTGAAGAAAATAACACCACAAAATATTTGCCATGAACAAGAATTCAACAAAATTTATATAATCGACCTCAATTTGTTTTCCTTGAGGTATCATGTATCAAGATCACTTACACAAGTGTATTTAATATATAAAAAAGGGCATAATAATATTATCCCATAGACAATTACATCCATATTTAGCTAAATTATCCGTCACTTGATCCGCTTCCCTAGTAAATAAACTATAAGAATATTTTTTATTACACAATACGAGGGGTGGAGCTAGATGGGCAGAAGGGTAAGAAAGTTATACTATATATACAATGTCATTTTTTAAATATATATATATATAACATATGTACTCAAACTTTCTTGATGAAAATTTTGTTTCTACCACTACACGGTGCAAACTTGATTCGTGGCGAGGTATCATTGGCTAATTCTTCCTTTGGTGAAAAAGCCAATGGTCCATTCTCCTTTTTAGTCATTGCTAATTATTCCTCAATGCCTAAATGACTCTCTATTGAAAACATGTATAACAATTCCTTTGATTATAGTGATACAAATATGTATTAAAAAAAGGTCGTCTGGTATACTAAAGCTCCCATTATGCACGGGGTTCAGAGAAAGACCAGACCACAAATGATACAATATATATATGTATAAATGTAAATAGTGTTTCCTTTTTTTCTCTTTTTGCTATTGTGTCACCAATATTACATTTGAAAGTTATCACATATAGCCACTATTTTGCTATAAGAAGCTAATTAGATCTGGTAACTCTGGAGTATTTTTACTAGGTACATTATTTGTACATATTTCAAAAGGATTAATTGCATATGGTGCAATTTTTACTCCATCATTTTGCATCAAATCTTCATCAAATTTCTCCCAATTATCAGTAATCACTGTCCTCAACTTGCTCTCTTTTTCAAGATTCTCGATATTCTGATCACCAGTTTTTTCACGTACAACAACTATACCTTTACCTTCATGTTGATATGGAATTATTCGTGATTCTTTTTCAGAAACTCCATTGATTATTTCTTCGAGTTCCTTAATATCTTCATAAGGAATTTGCTCAATTGTTGGAAACTCTGCTGCATTTTTCACCCCTATACTTTGACACAACTCGAAATATACTGACAATTCTTCACCTTGGATCGTAGCTTTTTGTACGATCCTAAGTGCCATGCTAGCTTCAACTTTTCCAGCAGAATAAATCCGCAGCAGAATTCTAGCAATTCCGTTGCAAATTCTGCTGTATACGTCGAAAACTTCAATCATGACACAATCCATAGCTTCAAGAACAAGAGGGACAACAGCATTACCACATAATGGCCTAATTTCAAGCAACATATCAAGTAAATATTGCAATTTTTGTAGTAGAACAAGATCTTGAATCATGGAATAACGTCCTTCAACGATAACAACAACGTTATAATTATCATTATTATTATTATTATCATCATTGACGTGTTCCAAATTTTGTAAGTTCCTCCTTTCTTGCAAATTCATAAAAAGAAGGGAGGATTTTTGATCAAGATAGGTGAAATAAGCGCGAATAAATTCATTTATTCCCCAAATTTTATAAGGATCTGAATATCCATCTTTGAAATTTGATAAATCGAATGGTAGCCTCCCAATCCTTTGGATAGCTGGGATTTTTGAACTATAGACTCCGTGCATGAGCATCAATCCTTTAATTGCAACAACCCAACTCTTTGTTTTTTCCATACGTAAAGAAATTGACCAAATGAGAGATTTTAGGTGGCTAGGAGATAATCGTAGCCACTTGTAAACACGATCAACATTTTTCATGTCGATTGTTAATTCATCATGACTCGTAGCTTTAATCACGGCAGCTTCCATTTCTGGATTTCGAAATGATGTTCGTCTTGAGAGGCTAGCTAACCAGAGGCTTTTATGATCTTTTACTAAACCAAAAGCTTTTCTCCATAGCCTCATTTTTTTTAAAATTTTAAATTTGGTGTATTTTTTTTTAGGTATGTGATTTTCCCCTACTTTTTTCTCTTTCTTGATATTCAAGTAAAAAAATTGGCATTTGTTTAAGGAATCGGGAACAAAAAAGAAGAACAAATGACCAAAGAAAGAGTTAGGTGGTAGGGGAAACACACATGACATAAGTTATGAAAAAAGTATATAAAATAAAGGAAACCACATTTTGTGAGGTTTGTTAGAATTTTACTAATTTTGTGTAGTTCTTGTATATTGGGACTTTTTTTGTGTGTGTATGGTTTTCTTGTAAATAAATCAACTATTTTTCAAGAAAAAAAAGGGAACTCTTAAGTAATTGTTTTAAAATAAAATAAACATGTGTGTTCGTGATAAGAGGGGGTTGGCATGGTAACATATTCATTTGTTTGCGTTAAGATTAAAATATCTGAATTTGAATGGACATATATTATAAGATGCTGTTTTGAGATATGAATGCTGAATGATTAAGACTATTTGTTTTACAACATCAGAATGTGCATCATTTATTTATTTTTATACGTAATAAATGCATAATTGAAATCATTGGATCATTCATTTATTGTCCTCTTTGTTTTGTTAGTAGTTGATGGTGGTGTGCGAAGAATGTGTGGTGATTGATAATGGTGTTGGTGATAGTCGATAACGATGCTTGTTGTGATGGTGAAAGTGGTTCATAGTAGGGACTATGGTGGCGGAGGTGGCATCGACAATGACAATAGTAGTGGTGTCAATAGATATAATTATGATGATGGAGGTGGTAGCGACTAATGGTAGTGGTTGACAACGTGTTGGTTAAATCCTCCTGGAGAACACTTTCTATGGTGTTGTAAAGGAGCTACAATTTACATCACCAAGTGGTCCAAGAAAATGACATGTTGATGTGCCATATGAGACCAAACACACTTCATCTATCCACATTATTGATTCTAACTACTTTAAAATAAAAATCGTATAATGTATTTTTGTACTTTGCATCCCACGTTTTTTTGGTTCAGACATAATATGCATCTTTAATTCTACAACAGAATGGGCTTGGCTATCATCAGAGGCGTATCCAGGATATATAGTTTATGAGTTTTTATAATGATGTCAAATCACTAAGCAAATAATAACTAAGTTCACAGTCAAATATTTATATATATTTAATATTCGACACCGGCAGCCACTGAGGAGAGTTGTGGACTCATGGATGACATCCTTTGCCTTAAATTAGGGGTCTTGAATTTTGAACATTGAAAATGGAAAACCTTTTGATAAGGAGCGTTTCACCCCAGTGTGCCTTGCTCTATACTACTGAGAAACACTGTGGATGGAATGGAAGAAATCCTTCACCTTTTAAGTACGAGTCTTGTATTCGAGCTCTGAGAATTGAAAAACTTTTAGGACATCCTTAGTGGGCCTTGGGCCGAACCTAATTAGTCGAGTCAGTGAGCTTCATATAGTCAATGGTTAAGCCAAAAATTGGATGAAATGTTTGATAAGTAAAACAAAGTTAGAAAGTGATGTCCACTTCATTAGTTGAAAAAGATCCTTCCCATTATCTGAAGTTGAGTCATTCTAACACCATATACTTTTTTCGTGGTTGTAGATGCATATTATTATCTATTTAGTTTACGCACACTTCGACTAATTCACAGGACCTCTCACCAGCAACAACAGTACCAGATAGATGCATATGCCACTTCAATTCCAACAAAATCTTGATTTGTAGAAAAAAAACCAAAGTGATGATCACTAGTAACAAAAATCTACAATATTTTGTTGTTCTTCATTCTTTTTACTTAGGACTTTGCTTATCAATATGTAACATTAATAGCACTCAATATCTAAAAGATCCAGCAACTTTATGGTGTCCTGATAACATCTTCAAGTTGGGATTTTTCAGTCCTGGAAATACTACGAATCGTTACGTTGGTATTTGGTACAACTTCTCAGAAACAACTGTTGTTTGGGTAGCAAATAGAGATAAACCATTGAAAGATTCATTTGGTGTTTTCAAGATTTCTGAGGATGGAAATCTTGTTGTGATGAATGGAATGAAAGATATTATTTGGACGTCGAACATTTCATCTACTTCACACGTTGTTACGAGTTCTATTGCTCAGTTACGAGGAGGGAACCTTGTTTTACTCGACAACTCGAAAAATAGGAACATAATATGGCAAAGTTACCAACATCCTAGTGATACATTTTTGCCTAAAATGAAAATACCTATTAACTCTGTTAAAACGGGGGAGAAAACAGGGCTAAGATCTTGGAAAAGCACTTTGGATCCAAGTTTTGGTGATTTTTCGACTAGCATTACCGCTATTCTTCCTCAGCTTTTGATTTGGAAAGGGAAGAATCTTTACTGGCGAAGTGGTCAATGGAATGGTCAGGTTTTTATTGGAATAAAGGGTATGCGTAGCGTGCACACTGGTGGATACAATGTTGTTGATGATGAAGAGGGCACTGTCTATCTTACGGGTCTTGTTGAACGAAAAGAACCTACAAGGTTCGTCTTGGACTCCAGTGGGAACTTGGTACAATCATACTGGGATGGTATTGAGAGGATTTGGAAGTTTCCGTGGTCAGCTATCAAAAATGATTGTGATGTTTATGGAACTTGTGGTCCATTTGGGAGCTGCAATTCATTGGATTCGCCAATTTGTTCGTGTTTAAGAGGGTTCGAGCCAAAGAATATCGACGAATGGGAAAAGGGGAATTGGACTAGTGGTTGTGTGAGGAGGAAAAGTTTGCAATGTGATCAAGAGAAGAACAAAACAAGTACAAGAGATGGATTTTTGAAGATGGGATACATGAAAGTGCCCGATTTCACTGAATGGTTACCTCCTAAGCTTGTAGATGAATGCAGAAGCCAATGCTTGAGTAATTGTTCTTGCTTAGCTTATGCTTTCGACACAGGAATAGGCTGCATGTCGTGGAGCGGATACTTGATTGACATTCAACAGTTCCAAGCCTCTGGCACGACACTTCACATCCGTGTGGCACATTCTGAACTCGGTATTGATTCATTGTTTCTTGCTTTGCCACTATTCCATTAATGTTTCCAGTAGTCTTACATGATTTGGTTTCGTCTGCAGATCATCACGGGGAGATTAGACTAATCGCAACTCTAGTGATTGTATCATTTTTTGTTGTTTGCATTGGCGTGTATCTTATATGGTTTTGGATGTCAAGGCAAAGAGGTCAAATATGGTTTCAGTTTAAAAGGAACAATCAGTTAGATGGAAAGAAGATCTGTTTGGGAGAAATTATTAGTAATGTTGGTTTGGATGAGTTGCCAATTTTCAAGTTTGAAGTGCTTGCAATGTCAACAAACCAGTTTCATGACAACAATAAGCTTGGACAAGGCGGTTTTGGTCCGGTATACAAGGTAAACCTGTTTTTTTCTTCGAGTGAACCAATACGTTTCAACTCCACTTCTTGTAAATGCAACTGTCAAGTAGTATCGTTTACCTGTTTTTTGTTCGTAGGGAGTATTAGCAGACGGGGTGGAAATAGCTGTCAAGAGGCTTTCGACTGCCTCAGGACAAGGGATGGAAGAGTTCATGAATGAAGTGTTGTTGATATCTAGAGTCCAACATAGAAACCTTGTTAGATTATTGGGATGTTGCATAGAAAAAGAAGAGAAGATGTTGATCTATGAGTATTTGCCAAATAAAAGCTTGGATGTTTTTCTCTTTGGTTAGTCCTAAAAAAAACCTCTTACTCTGCGATATATAGTCAGACCTCTTTATAACAGTCATTCTCTATAATAACATTCCACTATAACAACCAAGTTTCCTTTAAAACTGATTCTAATGTTATGTTATGTTATATTATATTATATCATATGCTCTTTATAGTAGCATTTCACTATATCAAGCCAAAAGAACATCTAAACAAACGACGTTGTTATAGAGAGGTTCGACTGTATGTTAATCATAACTTTCCTTGTTTATCTCATGCAAAAGCTTAAGTTGTTACGGAAGGAAAATACTTTGAATGTCATTGTCTTTCGATGAATGTTAGATCAAACACATAAAGGGATGTTGGATTTGAGCAAACGATTGCACATTATCGAAGGGATAGGGCGAGGAGTACTATACCTACACAGAGATTCAAGAATAAAGATAATACACAGAGATCTAAAGCCAAGTAATATCTTGTTAGATAATGATTTCAATCCAAAGATTTCAGACTTTGGCATGGCTAGGATTTTCAAATGCAATCAAGATCAAGCAGAGACAAGGAAAGTTGCAGGAACATAGTAAGTATATATATAGCCATTCAATATGCTAAGTTTTCTTCTTGCCTAAAAGTTCCCACATTAAGCTAATTCGTTGATTTATCGTTGAATTTGTATTGTCTTAGTGGCTATATGGCTCCAGAGTACGCGATCAAAGGGACGTTTTCTGAGAAATCAGACGTTTTTAGCTTTGGAGTGTTGTTGTTGGAAATAATGAGTGGGCAAAAGGTTGCAAGTTTTTGGAATGAGGAGATCTCATTAAGCCTTCTTGGATATGTAAGTTCCTTTAAAACTCTCTTGTACTTAATTGTGAGAAGCAAAAATATTTTGATAAAGAAGTTCATTAGAATCTAACTTTAGGACTTGATATTGAGTGTTATAGCCTTGTGAAATAAGGACATTTTGATCGATCGAATTGAATGTTATTAACGCTCAAAACTTTAGTACAACCTTTTCTGATCCCGTTGAAGGGAAGACCCAATATTATACCAACATCTCTTTAGGTTCTTCGATCATTTTTAGGTGTATATTTCCATTCTGCTCGGATCCGGTATCATTAAGCTTCAAATCCTGAGTGCGTCTCGTTGTTGATTCTTTAATAAATTTAAATACCACTAAAACAATTTATTTATTTTTCAGGGATGGGAACAATGGAAAGAGAATGATTTATCAAAATTTATTGATCCAGTGATATGGGATCCTAACTTTGAAATTGTGTTAACAAAATGCATACAAATAGGTTTGTTGTGTGTTCAAGAATTTGCTAGAGATAGGCCAACAATTTCAAATGTTCTTTCCATGTTTCAAAGTGAAGTTATAAGTCTTCCAACACCATTGAAGCCTGCTTTTGCTAATTTTTATGATGATAATGGAGTTGGTTCTGTAAATTATGTCACTTTGACAAACCTTGATGCTAGATAATTAATATTGTGAATAGTACCTAGATAAACATCTAGTTTACCAATTTCATTTTTGCATCTAAATGTTTTTGTTTAAACAAGTGAAAATACATGATCGGAATAAATGTTTCTACCTCAGAAATGTATAGTAGGGTTAGGGTCCGCTTACATTCTACTTTCCCCTCTCCCCACATTCACTTATGGGATTATGTTGGATATGTTAGTGTCAGCACTACAAGGTTAAAAGAAGGCAAGTGGGGCCCCCTCCCCCAAATTTAACCTTTTTTGTTTGAAATTCAGTCATGTATACATGAACTTCAACCATGTGAAACTTCAGACATTATATCTTAAGTTCGACTCTATCGAGACTAACTTCAGACGCCACAAATATCTGGAGTTGTTTCGAAGTGATACGTATACGAAGTGAATAATAAAGACTAAAGAGTGGTTATTTGTTCAACTTTCAAAACCCTGCTCTAATACAAAGTAAAATAGTAAAGAGTTTTAAGTTTTATGTCAAATCTACACAATTAAAATTAGGTTATATATAAGACAATATAATTACAGAGAACTCCCTATAATAAATATTTATATTTTCGTCGAAACATCACCAATCAACAAACATCTTGCATTCACTATCAGAAAATCGCTAATTTTCAACAGACGTTCCGTCGAAATTTGACTCATCGATAAGAGGATTTTCGATGGAACAGTCATCAAAATGTTACCGATGACTCAATTTCCGAGGGAATTTAAAAATTTTCATCGAAAATTAGCGATTCTGTGATAGTGATGATATAATCAATTCAACATATCTTACATATACAACTCAATAATTTTATGGCATAGTAATGGCATCTTTTATTGCACTGAAACCTGTGGTATCTTGTCTTGTATACTTTTGTTAGCATCTAAGAGACACAAACAAAATAGAGACATTATGCCATAAGTCTTTCTCAACAAATATATTCTGCAAGAAACTCTTCAACAATAGCATGGGATGTTTCATGTTTGAAGATTATTATTTGTCTTTTTATAGTTGTCTTTTTCTCCTTTTTCATCTAAGATTTTATTCTAACTTTTATTTTCTAGGAAAAAGAGATGGTATATATAGAGTTATAGAATTACATAACTATATGTGTGTATATTATATAGTCCAAAGCTAGTTACCACCCTTTTGTCCCTATAATGTACCCTCACAACATTTCATTCTAGCGGAGACAGCTAGAGTCAGAATTTTTAGTTTATAAGATTTTGATCATAATCATTTTTGTTTACTAGGTTATAGAGAGATTATTTATAAGGCTTGAAGATTATTATTTGTTTGTTTATTGTTGTCTTTTTCTCCTTTTGATGTAAGATTTTATTCCAACTTTTATTTTCTTAGAAAAAAGAGATAATATTGAGTTGTAGAATTACAAATTTAAGTGTGTATATTGTATAGTTCAAAATTAGTAACCACCCTTTTGTCCCTATGATGTACCCTTACAACATTTCTTTTCATCATGAAACAAGATACTCTATCAGTATAAAAAATAAATTGTATAGAAAATTAAATAAAAATAATAAGTGTGACTCTTCATATATCACCAAATAATTGTTAATTAATAGTATACTTTTATAACTTTGTAACTTTAAAAGTCTTGTAACCACAATAATTGGGTTGTAATAACATGTTTAAAAACTAAAATCATAAATTTTAAAATTCTTCTTTCTTTTAAAAATAAATAAATAAATTGATTAAGCTCTATGTCAAGTTGAATTACATTAAGTAAAATGGAATAGAGTGAATATACTTATGGCGTTTTGTCTCGTACAACAATAACAACTACGTCTTGATTCCGAACAAGTTGGTCGACTCCCCCCTCCCCTAAGCTCTATGTCGAGTCAAATTACATTACATAAACTGAAATGGAACGAATATAGTTTTGATGTTTTGTCTTGTACATAAGTCCTAATAACTATGTCTGGATCCTGAACAAGTTAGGTCAATTTCCCTCCTCCTCCACCCGGGCCCGGCTATTTTTCTCTTAGTAGGAGGGAGAAAACACTTGAGAAACCTCCATTTATTGAATAAAAAGAGGGAAAAGATTGACAAGATATGAAGGTACAAAATACAATTAAGAAGATGGAAAATTGACAAGGAAAGGACTTGGATTGTCTCATTAAAGTTTGTGATCTAAAATTGTGATTGTACCATACAATATGCCTCTGTTGCTACAGAGACAAACGTACCATATCCATAGTTAAAAGTCATACTCAAGTTTTCTATTATTCAATACTTACTTTTATTTGATTTTTCATTACCTTTAGGGCTAAAAGATCACCCTTTCTTTACTGAATACTTTGAGTATCTTAGTGAAATTTATTGATAATTTTAAGAAACGGACACATATTAAGTCTTTTGCATATGCTCATTAAGATACAACCAACTAATAATCGACTCTAAGTCCGACATGTTATGCAAGAACATAATGTTACGACTTAAAAAGGGTGAATTAGGATAAACTTTTTTGTATGCGACCTACATACTCTTATCTTAGGAGGGTAGAAAAGACTTTTTTCGATAGATTAGTTTCTTAATTTGAAAGTAATCTAAATTAAAGTTTGTCAGGCTAGCAAGCCAAAGGAATCTATAACAGGAAAAATATATACCCTTCTTTTTTGTTATTTTGTTATATTTTTCATTACCCCTAATGATTTTTGTCTCCATTATTCTTTGGTTTTTTGTTTGTTTCGTGTTTCATTTTTTGCATGTAAATAGAATTGAAATACAAATCATAAAATTCTGAAATTTACAACAAATGCATTTCTATATTTGGGAATATTACCGAAGTGTTTCAAAGGCGCGACTATTTTAACGTATGATTTGTTATATTACATGTTTACAATAACTGTTTTTTACTATAGTAATTAATAAATACTCATACAAACGTCATTGTTTAGAAATGTTATTATAGAGATATACGACTTTATCGAACAATAACTTTATGTTTCATTTTTTTTCTGAAATTGAAACTCCAAAAAGGTGCAAATTATTCCTTTTTTAAAAGATGCAATATATATGTATAATAGACAAAACTTTGTTAACAAAGCTGCTTAATCGTGCATTTTCCACCATCTTTCATAAAAGCTGCTACAAAAACTTTTAATCATGTTTACTTTGGTCAATGGAAATTTATTTATATTTTTTTTTAAAAAAAAAAACCACTTTCAACTTTTCACTTTTTGTTTTTATAAAAAAAAGTTGAAAAGGAAAATAAAGGTCACGTGTAACTTCATATCCTAAGTTACTCTTTATAAAAGTTCCCCAAAAAAAAAAATTGTTCATGCAAATTACATTGTGTATCATGAAATAATCACTCTGTGTTTGATCATAAAATTCTGAAATTCTAATTTTTTTAAAGAATTTAAAAAATAACAACAATATGTGTTTACTTTTTCATTCTAAATTACTTATAATAAGTCACAAATAATTTCAGTTTATATTTAAGGTCAAATACAATTTTAATTTTTGAATAATACTTTTCACTTTGAAAATAAAAATTATTCTTTTAAATTTCCATAATAAAACAAGTTCCCAAACCAAAAAAATAAAATAAAAATAACAACACATTTGTTCATGCAAATTACATTGTGTGTCATGAAATAATTACTCTTTAATTTGTTTTCTTGTGTGAGGGATGTTCTTTTGTTTCTCTTGTCTTATGGCTTCTCTCTCTTTATAATTGGCTTCACTCAAGGTTAAATAGTTTCTATAAATAATTTATTCTTTATTTAAAAAAATAGTATTCATAAATTTAAAATTCTGAATCCACTTATATTATTAATATAAGGAATTTTTATATCATCGATTCTATTAACTTTACTTATTATATTAAATAATTTGTCTTAGTTTCAAGATTACAAATTCATATCAAAAGGAAATTTACTTTCCCGCAAATATTCGTATAAATGATATGATTATATAAAAAACCATTACAACTACAATAATATAAGTCATTTCATTAAAGATTTTTTTTTTTTTTGAGGCTAATTAAAAATTGAAAAATATCATATAAAACTGAAACAGATAAAATAATATTTTTCATAAATCACATAATATTATTTTCTTGCGAAACATGTTCTACTAATCGACTAACAATCTCTGACCACCCTTCAGTCTATATACCGGACCTATGAGCAAGACTAACTCTTACTTGCTCAAGGTATATAATCAATGAAAACCTTACAAGAAAGCTCATAAAACAAAAACAAAAAAAAAAAAACCTTCAAAAAGCTTAAAAAGATAAACTGATTTTCTCAAAAAGAAAGTGCCTTCCCACCTTCCTAAAAAGTTCCCCCCCAACCCCCCCCCCCCCCCCACCCACCACCACTAGTTACAAGTAGGGTAATATTGTCTTAAAAATTCATCTTTCTTTTTATTTATTTTTTTCACTTTGATCTACAAAAGAATTTTATAGCTACATACAAATTAAAATTTCTTCTCCATGTTGGATAATTCTTCCTCTTCAGAAGCTCTTATTAATTCTGGGGATTCTAATAGAAGGAAAAGAAGACCAGCTGGTACACCAGGTAATAATTATTAACAAGTCTTGAATTTGGAATCGAATTTTCTTTTTATCGAAAAATTATATTGTTTGTGTAAATAGGTTAAAAACCGTTGAATCCTGTGATATAAAGACTTAAGGGGTTTCAAGAATTGCTTTAGGTTACGAGTTTAAATCCTAGGTGTTACGTTCTATCTATTATTATTATTTTAATTCCTTTTTCTATAAATTCGTGACTCTGTCACCATAGTTATAATTAGTGTTTATCCTCTCTTTTTTTTTATTATGATTTTTATATATTTATAAACTGTTGAATCCCTTGATACGAAGAAATAGGGGTTCAAGAATTGCATCTAGGAGTGACATTCTATTAGTATTTTTTTTTATATAGCAAAAATGTTATATAAATTTCTAGCTCGGTCACTAACCAGTAACAAGTCTTTGAGTTTTCTTGTAACATTTATAATATTTTAAGGACCTTAATATAAGGTAAAAATCTAGTGAAATGGTAAAGGGGTTCAAGATGTTATAATAACATTTTCTTTGTTATTTATAAACAATTGATTATTTTTTTTGTTATATATAAACTGTTGAATCCCTTTGACATAATTTTTTATTTTTCGATATATTTGGTTATGTTAGATCCGGATGCAGAAGTGGTTTCACTTTCCCCAAAAACACTATTGGAATCAGATAGATATATATGTGAGATTTGTAACCAAGGTTTCCAAAGAGATCAAAACTTGCAAATGCATAGGAGAAGACACAAAGTGCCATGGAAATTAGTGAAAAGAGAAAATCCACAAGTTAAAAAAAGAGTATTTGTTTGTCCTGAGCCAAGTTGTTTACACCATGATCCTTGTCATGCCCTTGGTGATCTTGTTGGGATAAAGAAACATTTTAGAAGGAAACATAGTGATAATAAGCAATGGATTTGTGATAAATGTGGCAAAGGTTATGCTGTTCAATCTGATTACAAAGCACATCTCAAGACTTGTGGTACTAGAGGACATTCTTGTGATTGTGGTCGCGTTTTTTCCAGGTAACTTTGTTGTTTCTTATCAAGTTTAACTTATATATAAATGGTATAGTTGGTAATAGATATATATATCCTCGGCGTTACCTGATAGTAATAAAAGAAAAAAATATTATATTGGTGATTAATATACATAACTTTAAGTTATATATAATGTCAATATAAGAAATTTTAAGAGGACAAGTGAGGCTAGCGATTAAGTGATTGATCATCTCTACTATCCATCGATAGATTGAATTATGATAGAAGGTAAATAGAGATATTATTGATCCTCCTTACAAAGAAAAAAGATGAAGAAATTTTAAGTGGAAATTAAAGTTAAACAGGTAGTGTGATTAAATTTTACATCATAAAGTGTGCACCAACTTTGACTAGTGTTGTAGATTTATTTGTAGATATTTTTTTGAGTGAAATGATAGTAAAAGCAAAAAATGTATACTAGTAATATACATAACTTAAAATTATTTGATGTTCGTTGTTAGTGTGTATATCATGGGCGTGAAAAGAGCTTAAATGGCGATGAAAATGGGACGGAAGGAGTAACTATTTTGTGGGTTTCATAAAACTAGAGCAAATCCTTTAACTATTTCTTATCGAGTTTAAGTTATGTACACAAATACAATATTAAATTTATGATTTTTTAAAAATAAAATATTTTATCAGCTACAACAAATTGGTTTCAGAAATTCTTTTCAGTAACAATATGTATAGTAAAATTCTTTCTCATCATTTTCTTTTGGACTTTAATAAATAAAGCTGGAATATTCCAGAGTTTCAAGATTCCTTTAGCAGTTTCCTAACTACTGTAATGAACAATGTGTCTTTAATGGAAATCTTTAACCTTTTCTTTAGTCATTTCTTTTTCAAAGTACTCTATTTTTTTTATTTTCTTTTTTATAATTGAGGATTTATCGAAATAATTTTTCTATCTTCTAAGCTAGAGATAAGGTTTATGCACGTATATACTATCCTCTTCAAACTCCATTCGTGGAATTATACTGAGTATGTTAGTCTTTTACTACAAAAAAAATAGGAATTAGTGGCGATTACTTTTTGTTGCGAAACAATAATCATTTATTGCTAATTTCATTTAATATATTTTTTGGTGTAGTTATACTGAATATATTGTTATTGTTAGGTCTGAAATATGTGGAGAGGAGAGGTAGTAGACAAATAAACACACATTCCTCAATCTTTGATACAATTTCCAATAGAATTATGACTATACTCTAACTAGCACCTAGCCAATGGAAGTGATATATACACTAGCTAGCTTAATTTCACTATTCCCAATTTATATTTTACTTTTAAAAAATATATATATTATAAATATGTATAGTCATTATCAAGAACACAATGTGCATCTTTGTTTGTGCTACATATTAATTGACTTTCACAGTCTGATCAATTTAATATTAGTCTGAATTTAAGTTTTACATATAAGTTGATAATACAAAGATTTGTCTTATACCACAGTCTATACACGGCACCAAAAGAGATATTTAGTGATAGTAAATATTGTCATAAAAATATTTAGTGATAATTAAATTAACGTTATATTATTACTGCTAAATATAATATAACGACTAGTTAATGTCTATCAATAGATTTACATGTGATCATCGGTTTAATTATGTGAATATTTCTTTAATATCGTCAATGTAGGTAAAACTTAAATTATGATAAATCAGAATGTGTCACATAAATTGTATCCCTTTTGCATTCTTTTTCACTTTTTCCTTTTCTATGGTAACCCTACAAGAACTAGCCTCTTTTGTTTTTTTTCTTGTCTAATTACTACCCCTAGATATATACCTAGTTAGCTAACTTTGTTTGCTAAGTTCAAGACACTAAATTATTGATTGGTTATTTATTCTTGCTCACAAGCTCATTAATTACTATTTTATTTGACCATGCATTTTCTAGAGTGGAAAGTTTTATTGAGCACCAAGACACTTGCACTATAAGGAGAATTAGGCCAAATTTACAAACATTGCAACCAACAGCTGCTTGTTCTTCAAGTACTAGCCCTTCAAGTGACACAAATTTACCAAAACTAGCCATAATGCCTTTACCAAATAGTACAAATTTAGAACTTGGCCTAAGAAGTACTAGTCATCATGAAAATATTATTGAAGAACCACATTTGAAATTATCAATTGGATCATCATCACCAAAAAATGGTCATCATGAGGTACTTAATTTGGTTATGGCTGAAAAGGCGTACGCTGAGGAAGCACGTAGGAACGCGAAGAGGGAGATGGAATACGCGGAGAGGGAATTCGAGAATGCAAAGAGAATTAGACAACAAGCACAAGGTGAAATTGAAAGAGCAAAAAAATTGAAAGAGGAAGCTATAAAGAGAATAAGTTCATCAATTTTGGAAATTACTTGTCATGCTTGCAAAAATAAGTTTCAAGAAAATGCACCAATTGATAATGTTGAGTCTTCTCCACCTATGAGTTACATGTCTTCAGCAACAACAGATGGTGAAAGAGAGCAATGACCAAAAATAAATTATGTAATGTGTTGGTTAGGATTTTATTATTTTGGTTAGTTGATATATTTGTGTTCATTGTATTTTGTCAATTAATGTAGGGTTTTAGTATGTGTTTATTATGAATAAGACTCATTGTGAATCATTCTAACAATTATTCCAATTTTTTGTTTTTGTTTTTGGCAATAAGGGGATGATAATACTATGAATCATATTTGTTGAGATTAAGGAGTAGTAATTGTTTTGAAAAGAACCCTTTCAAGAAAAGTCGATACGGGACTTGCATCAGTGGTAGATATCATAATTGGATTATGTTATGAGCATTTGGGGCATTAAGTGGGCCTTTGGCAATATACATCACTGAAAAAAATATTGAAAGTCGATCTCAAGAAAGTCAATTTTATTTAGAAAAATCACTTCAATGGTAGTAAAAAAATCAAAAATTAATTTTCCGAGATCAATTTTCTTGTCTTTTTTGGAAGTCGGTTTTTTTTAATAGTAATGAGATTTCAAATATTTTTTATTTTAAATTAATGAAGTTGAAGTTGAAAATGAAGTCAGGTTTTGTTGTTCATCTTGTATTCCTAAGATACTTAGAACAAAATTTTGAAGAACTTGGTAAGAAACAACAAAGTTTAAAGAGTATTTTCTAACTAGAAAATTAAAACTAGTAGAGAAAATAGAATCAGAAACAGATTAGAAACAATATAAAAATATTTTTCTCAAAGAAAGAAAATCGAGCCCACTGAATGCACAGTGTCCCCTTAAGAAAATTATTCCCCTCAAGTACCCGAGGTTAATGGAATATATCCT
>JAJONR010012058.1:0-26752 GCA_029582245.1 Solanum etuberosum | reverse complement strand
AAATTTGAGGAAAATGACTTCCCTTCCAAAATTACGGAAAACATTTTCCAAAACTCTACTTCATCCTTTAATTTTTTTTCTCACCCTACCCATACCCGTATCCAACCCTCCCCATTCAAAAAAATAATAATTATTTTTTCTTATTTTTTAAATTTCAAATATATTTTTATCCCTACCACCCCCACCTAAACAAAAAAAAATTCAATACTATTTTTTCAAAAGTTTAAATTATATAGATTTTTTTACCTCACCCAATCCCTTCCACCCCTACTCCCTACCCTCCCCCCCCCCCCCAAAAAAAAAAAATTGCTTTTTAAAAATATTTCAATTATTTTTAATTTTTTACCTCACTCCCCCTGCCACCCTCACCCAGGCCACCCCATCCCCCGCCACCCCTGACAATTTATTTTTTAAGAAAAAAATATTTTTGGGAAATAGTTCGAATTTAAAAAAAAAATTATTTTTTACCCCCCCCCCCCCGGACCCACCCAGGCCATCACCATCAAATTTTTCTTTTTTAAAAAATTGTTTTTGAAAAATATTTCAATTTTTTTAAAAAAAATATTTTTTATGCCACCCCGATCCCTACCCACTACCCCCTCCCCCAGTCGCCACCCATCAAGGTCATCCCCGTCAATTTTTTTATTTTATTTTTAAAAAAAATTGTTTTTGAAAAATATTTCAAATTTAAATTTTTTTTCATTTTTACGCCACCCCCTACCCCTCCCCCCTTCCACCTGGCCATTCCCGAAAAAAAAATTAAGAAAAAATTGTTTTTGGAAAATATTTCAAATTAAAAAAAAATCATTTTTTACACCAACCCCACCCCTACCCCTACCCCCGCGCCCCCGTCAATTTTTATTTTTTTTGTTAAAAAATGTTTTTTTAAATAAATTTCCTGGGTCAGGTCCTGGGTCAAATCTCAAGGTCGGATTTTGGAACGGTCATCGGGGTCTTATCCTAGTTTGGGTGTAGATCAGTTATCGGGGTTGATTTCGAATAAGAAATTATTTTCCTAAAAAGTATTTTTTAGTCTTAAGTCAAAAATAAAAGATATTTTCTGAAAAATATTTTTCATTCACCACCCAAACATTAAAAAATATTTTCTACTTGCCAACCAAACATGAGAAAATAACTTAGAAATCCATTTATTTTCCAAGAAAATATTTTTTAGGAAAACATTTCCTTCGTACCAAACATACCCTTGAGCTTTAAACATAGAAGAAAAAGAAGACGAAGGAAGTCATTAATGGCTAAAAAAGAAGATCAATGAAGGTGAAAAAGAAAGGCGCAAATTATACTTCACTTACAAATTACAATTGAATAGTGTCGAATAACTATTTTTAATAAAAAATAATTGTTGAGCTATTTTGGAAAAAACCAATTATGACTAAAGGATTATTTTGTTCAATTTTCAAGTGTCCCTTTTCCTTCTCAATTCTTTAATATCACCCAAAAAAAATTGAGAAAAAACTGATGATCCTTTTTTAAAACTAAACTTATAAAAATCCTACTAATTTACGGGTAATTACTTAGATTTGTGCTAATTTGTAATATTATAAATCATAAATTTTGAATTTTGAATACATATATTTGGTGTGTTCATACATATAACTCGAATACATAAGGTTAAAATTAGGTGTAATTTGTTCTAGATATACCATATCCAAACAGATTCGCATGTATTTGACTTTCTTCCTCGCTACTCTCCTTTCTCGCCTCGCTTCCAGATACACTGAAATCTCACAGGCCTCTCTCCCAGATTCATGATGTATCTAGTATAATTTACGTGTATTTGAAAATTCCACTTGTCTCTCTCTTATCTTCACTCGTTTCTCTCCCTATCTTAGTGTATAGCAAAAATATATATATCTAAATGTATTTAACTTAAGATCTAATAAAAATCATTAATTAGTGGGATAATATGTAATTATTTTAAATTATAAGGAGAAATGTTTGTCTAATTAAATATATATTTTTTCCTTTTTAACGAAGCTTGCAATAATTAGCACCAGAAATTGTAAAATATTTCTTGTTGCGAAAATACAAAATTTTCTAGAAATATAAATTAAAATACAATGATGAGAACCATTAAATATCAGATCTCTCATAATTGACAGAAAAGAAAAACTGGGAGACATACATATAATAATTTATTTCTCCCTCATCTATTATTTTTCTCTAGACCCTGCGATTTCTAGCAAACGCCTTTATTAATGCTCTTTTTTTTTTATAAATAAAATAAAATAAAAAAGCAAAGAAATGGAGAAATTTAAAATCCTCCTTCCCCAAAAGAAAGAGAAAAAAAAACAGCAATTTGGGGCTTCAATATAAAGGCCAAAGATTTGATTATGATAAAAAAAAACAATCAATCTTCTTCTTCTTTCAAGCTAACCATTCCACATCCATTCCTTCAATTTCTTCAATCTCCATACTGTAACAACACAAAAATTTAAAATAAAATAAGAATATGGGGAACATAGTAGTTTTTGTGACATATTCATAACAAATATTCTCTGAATATAGTTATAAAAAATACCCTAAAAAAACAATGAAAATATAATAATTTAAAAGTCAGATTTGATGATGATGATGATAAGGATACTGATATGAATAAATAAAAAAAGCATCAACTTTCTTCTTTAAAAAGAAATATAGAAATATAATTTATCAATATTTTTTTAATTTGATGTTCGGTGCTTATATCTAATTTGAAAGGTAAAATTTTTATATATATCAAGTGTGATTTCATTTTCAAAATCTCAAATAAATTCTTAGGTGTTCACGAAGAGAATATGAAGACATCAGTGATCTTGAATCCCTTAAACTATTGGGATATTCATAAAGATATCAAACTAGGTCACTCTTCTTGATAATCAAATATTTCAAAAAGATTCATAAATACGTCACTAACCGTGCTCGAATCACATAATATTTTTTTAGAAAAAAGGTAGAAATAAATAGATTTGCACCTACAGTATAGAAAATAAGAAAATTTATTATCAAATAAAAACTTTTGATTACGAATGAACAGGAGATAATTACAAATTCAATATTTTCTCAATGACCCAACAAACTCCTAACCCAAAAAAAATAAAAACACAAAAAAATTATTATAAAAAAAAAGTGGACCCGATGGGTTGTCTGTTTCATTTGTTCCACCGTTTGACGTGTCAATACTAGCAAAGACCCATACTTCCGTATACTAATACCAACAAAACATGATGCTAATAGCATGCATCAGTTTTGGCCACGGAAATTTCCTAAAATAAAATTGTGATTCTTCTCGGAAAACTGATGTTACAAAAGTCAGAAGGATAACTCGATGCATTAAACTTTCACTAGTTATATATAAAGTTCAAAAATAAGATTATAATTAACATGTTATACTCAAATATATACTATATTTCTGTGAGTGACTATTTATTACATATAAAAATAAACAAAGAGCATCTTGTACAGTAAGATGACATAGGAACAAAAAACATTTCCTAATATTTTAAACATAAAAAGCAATCTAACAATGAAAAGTGAAAGAAGAAATGAAACAACAATAACATCCTAGTGTAATTTCATCACGCCGATTTTATTAGGCTATTTTCGAAAGATTCACGATTCAAGCAAGCAGGTCATACGGATGTAAAGAAGACATAGTAAATAATAACGAAAACAGAAGTGAAATAAGTAAGAAATAGTTACCATGGTAAGGTAGGATGAGAATAGGTATCATCGACATGTTGTTGCAAGCAGGTTTCATTTGGATTAAACCAGGGAGGGAATTCCATGACTTCATCAAATGGATAACATCCATAATCCTCAGCAATGTTCTGCTCATCAGGTCCAATTTCCATAGCCTTCAAGAACTTGAACCACCAAGCTGAAGTTGCCAAATTGAGTGTGTCATTCCACTCCATCTCATGTTGCTCTCCAACTGATCTGATCTCTTCCATTTCTTGGTCATCCATTGATGGATGCAACCTTGAATTCACCATTTCACCTATAGGACCAACCCCTTCTCCCACATAATGGAATTCATCTGAAGAAGATGAAGGAGATGATGATGAAAAGATTGAATTGTTATTGTTGATGCTACAATAAGGGGTTGCATCTAAATTGTTGAAATCATGGAAATTGAGATTCAATCCTAATGTTTGGTTGGGAAGTGGAAAATTTAGGTTGTCTTGGAAAGGTAATTGAGAACCAAAGGATGAAACAGGGCAAGAATAAGGATATTGAGAAAGACAAGGGAAGGTTGAATTGGAGAAATTTTCCATGTTGTAACATGGTAAGTTATTAGCCATAGTGTTGGAAGCATAAATCCTGGGGTTTCTCCGGGATTTTGACTTCCCTTGTTCTTCACCTAAAGATTCCTGAGGCCAAGTCTGCAACGACTGTGGCTCAGTGTGAGATTGTTGTTGTTGCTGTTGTTTCATAGACGCTCTATGAAACTTAAGGGCTGTGACAATCTCACGCCGAGCCTCGGCCATATTTAAAAGCCTCTCTTGATAAGGCCTACTAGTGTGGAGTCTCCTCCTCACTTGTTTCTTTTTAATCTGTGGTGGTGCTGCTGGCTGTGGTGATGACAATTGTGTATCACTACACAAAGTATCATCAAGTTTTGTTGAATTCTCTAGTGAATCATCATGGTCTTTAGGATTCAAGGGATCTTTGGTTCTTGAAGAAGTTAACTGCTTAACTAGGCTTCTAATATAGGCACCAGAGAGATGAGGCTCTTGTTTTAGTTTATCAACCTTTGCTACTTCCATAACTCCTCCTTGCTTTGGTGAAGATCTTCCCCTCATCTTTTACTCAAATGGCTATGCTTTTTTCTCTCTTTTTTGGGATCTTTTTTTGGGTGGGAATGGAGAGGTCAATATAGCAAGAAAGTCGGTCTAAAGAAACATGTCATTCACTTTCTGAGGAGCCAAAGTACACACTATGCAGAGGAGAGGCAGAGGTTAGGAAGGTCTCTTGGGTGCATATAAATAGCTAGAGACACTCTAGGGTTTTTAAATACTTTTGGAGTTTTCCCATTTTTCTACTATTCTTTTGTTAGTCTTAGATGGGGGTAGTTAGGAAGAGTTTCATAACAGATTTTACTCTACAAAATGACAGTTACATGTGTAAGCACCCTTCTCCTTTTTTTAATAGGATCAAGTTAAAGGAAGTATGAGACATAATCTTCCATAATAGTTGGAGGATCCACTATTATAACAACCTTAAGTGCAGCCAATGCACAAAGCATCCCGCATTAGTAGGGTCCGAGAAAGAGCCGCACCCCAACAGGTGTGATGTAGAAAAACTTATTCTAACGCAAGCATTAGTAGTTTGCTTCCACAGCTCGAACCCGTGACTTATAGGTCACACGAAGACAACTTTAACCTATTTAGTAAATTTGAGTATTGAGCCAAATCAAGTTGAGTCGAGTTAAGCCTATCGAACTTGCTATGGTAACAAGTTAAATCGAGTCTGAGGTGAACCCAACCATGAGTCCATACTTTGAATCCCTCCGTTTATTTTTACTTGTTTTGGATAAGCTAATCTCATTCCATAAATAACACATAAAGTTGGTGCTATGACTGGCTCAACCACATCTATCACTTAAGTTGTCAAAGTCAAATTTCAAACCTTTTGTTCTAAGCATAGTTTTCAAAAAGATATGCCAAACTAGAGAACAAATCAAATTCATCATCAAAACCAACAATTTGACTAGTGTCCATTACACTAGCCAAATCAAGGTTAGAGAAACTCCAAAGTGTGAAATAATGGACTTTCACAGGATTCATGTACATTGATGACTTCGGTGCTGCATATAAGTCTATGACACTAAGGCATGTTCATGTGACCTTTTGGTTAGGCTAGAAAAGTCTCATTGTATATATGCAGTGTTCAAAAAATAAAACGACTAAAGAAACAGGAAATGTAAACACAATTGGGAGAAAAATGAAAAGACAGTCCCAAACCTACCAGACTTAGTTCAAGGGGCAACGGTTGAGGGACTTGTGATTTAGGCCACTGGCTCGAGCCTTGTAGCATACGAACTAAGCCTGATTTTTAAGTGGAAAATGGTAAAAGAGTGAATCCATTATTTCCGAGTTTCAAAGGATGCAATTGGTCTTAACGGTTGCCACCCATCCAAAAGAAAAGGCAGTCCACTAGCCTCCACCATAATTAAGGCCTGCAAAAAGACCTTCAATGCTCAGAAAATCACATATCTTATACTTATCTAACCGTTTACAAAATAATTTTCAGAATTACCTATTTTACTACCTCTCTAAGAAATGGTTAAGGCAGGATAGATCAATCATTCAACTAGAGTGTATTAGAACGGTACTCCCTCCGTCCCATTTTATCTGTCACCTTTTTACTTTGCACTTACATTAAGAAATGATGTAACTTTATCCTTCTACCCTTATTTAATTTTTTTGAAACTCAAGTTTTCAATCAATGAATATAAATTAATTTATTTTGATTAATTAATTTAACCAATGAACATGAATCATTTACTTAAATTTTCTAAGTTGGTCAAATGTATGTTTTCAATGCTAATAACACACAAGGGTAAAAAAGGAACAATATGTTAATTTATGCATTGATTTTATGAAATGACAAGTATTATAGACCAACTATTTATAGAAAGGAATGACATATAAAATGGGACGGAGGGAGTACTAAATAGGATTTATTAGTTATGTTGGGATTAGTAATTCAGGAATGTGATATGCTGGGATTAGAAATGTTGGAATCATTTGTTATCCAGTGTTTGATTTGGTGTATTGCGGGCAATTTTGTCTTTAATCATGCTTATGCATATTTCTATAACCCTTATATTACTAATATCATGATTTGTTATGTATTGATTATACACTCTATAATACTGAACATGGTGTATAACTAATATTCTACCAAATAAAGAATTAAATAATACCATATCTAATATGTATATTAGATTCTCTCATACATCCTGCCAAATGATTTGTATCTCTAACTGCTCGTCTCTTCATTTCCATAAAGCACTAGGAGTGTGGCAAAATGTTCATTTTTCTTTTTCATTTCCAACAATTAAAATTAAGGAAAATAAACACACATATGTCAAGGCAGAAAAACAGAGTTGATCTACAAATTCTATGTAATAATCCTCAATTACAAATTAATTAAGTCATTCTATTTCATGCACAAAAGGGCAAAGATAACTTCATGACATGGCCCTGAACCTCTCAATTCATCAATTTCAAAGACCAATCACTACTGTAGTCATCAGATATATATCAACACAAAATTTATTCTAAAAAGTATTATAAGCAGCTAATTCTTTTGCTATTTCAGTAATGTTAAATCAAAATAGAATGGCTGAAATAGAGAAGTAGTACTAAGGTGTTAAGTGAAAGAAGGATACCAATCAAAGTGAAAGGTAACTTGTAAAATTAATTGCAAGACTAACGATGTTATATAAGAGTAAATGCTAGTTTCTAAAGTCCGATATATCTGCAAGATGAATGTTGTAGAGATGCGGATACTAAAATGGATGTGTACTCATACTAGACTAGACAAACTAAAAAAAACATCAGAAGTTACAAGTAGCACATATTGAGTATAAATGAGAAAAAGACCAATTTAAACGGTTTAGTCATGTCTCGTGTCAATCACCATATGAATCATTTGTAGGTGTGAAATCATGATGAGTGAAAGTATTAAAAGAGAACGAGGTACACCAAAATCACATGGAAGAAGTTGTCTTGAAATTCATGCAAACCTAGCGATGAATAGAGAAGGGAAGTCAATTAGTTGGGAATATGTTTTAGCATGTTAATATGTTTACTTTTAAGTCTTTTATCTTTTCTAGGTGTCTGAAATTTCTATGCTTGTAGAACAACATGATCAACGAGAAAACATATAGCCGACCCCAGATTACAAGCAATTGAGGTTTAGTTGAAGAATTTTGCTACTTGTTCTATCTTTCAATTGATTGAACAAGAGGGCAATTTAGGCATATAAGTTTCTGATGGTTTTCAAGCAATTTGTCTAGAGGGTAGTAAGTTGGTACCATGGGACCAGGATCAAAACGTCAGCAGAAGGCCTACAGAAACTGACAGGAGAATCTCCATGCTATTGTAACCTCATTTCTTTGTATAAACAATTGTATGTGAGCATAATAATAATAATATTTGTTTAATAAAATCCAATATTTATGTACAAATTGTTGATATGACTAGTGTCTGTTACTTAAAACAGAGAACTTGGACCTTTTGGAAAGGCAATACACACACAGCCTGTTAAAGACAGAAATGTTCCATACCTCCCCCTTCCTTTTCTTTCTGTTTTCTTTCATATATATTTCTGCTTTTCTTCCAAACAGTTTCTATTTAATTTCTAATACTACTTGGACCTGCCAGTGGCATGGAGTCTTTTTCAAGATTAGAGTAACAGCAAATAGGTAAAATGGGATTAGCGGAGGGTCTATCGAAAACAATTTCGTTGCCTTTACAAGATAGGAGTATG
Organism: Solanum etuberosum; assembly: GCA_029582245.1. Lineage (NCBI taxonomy): Eukaryota > Viridiplantae > Streptophyta > Magnoliopsida > Solanales > Solanaceae > Solanum > Solanum etuberosum. The sequence continues at coordinate 18,253 of JAJONR010012058.1, read as the reverse complement.
ATTACGTACACACCATCCTCACCAAATTCCACTTATGAAATTAGAGCGAGTTCTGTGTATGTTGTAGTTATAATAAAGAACCAACACTAGAAAGAGGGTCAATTAAATAACATATCCCCAACTCTCAAAGGGTAACCAAACTATCAAAGGACTAGAATGACAAACTTGGAAACTATAGTTCAAATTCCACTAGAAACGGTTGTAGGTGAATTCTCCCATTTGCCCAAACTTTGTGTAAAGAATTACCATAAAGTTGTGTCTACGAGTGATAAAAGAGCGGGTTGGATAGAATATGGGCGGATCAAAAATGGGTTGAACAAAAATGAATATATTCAATCAGACTCTATTTATCACAGATAGAAAATAGGTTAAACGATAGACAATATAAATTTGATCTATTTTTTAAGAATCGAATATCCAACTCGTATTTTTTAACCATTTTACCAGCCCTAGTTGTACTGGTGAACTGACTCAGACACATTAGTCATGTGTATAAATTGACTCAGACACCAATGTTACCAAAAAAAAATTAAATCCTCTAATGTCTATTCACTACCAAAGGCCTACAATTTAGAATATTACTGAATAAAATAATTTCGATTAATTGTACTTAAGGGTATAGTTCAGTGGTCAATGAATTTTGAGAATTATGAAGTTTTAGATTCAAATTCTAGTAGAGACAAAAATACTAGGTGATTTTTTTTCATTTGTAACTTTGGTGGATAGAGTTACCTGATACATAATGTTGGTGGGAGGTGGTAGATATCTCGTGAAATTAGTCGAAAAGCACACAAGTTAACTCAATCACTGCAATTATTAAAAAAGTAATATCTGTCAAACTATAAGCTTCAAATTGATTAAAACTTGTCTAATTAATAATAAGTTCAATTAATCTCCAGGTTTTGGTTCACCGGTAAGAGCGCATAGATCAAAAGCTGTCTAATTAATAATAAATTCAATTAATCTTCAAGCTTTGGTTCAATGGTAAGAGTGTACTTAGTATGTAAGATTAGACGCTCATCACGAGTTTGAATCCTATTACAAATAGAAACTTGAAATTTAGGCGTGGAAAAGTAGAAGGATGGATTCATTATCCATTGAATTTCAAATCGTGCCTATCCTGCGAGGATTTATAACGAAATAAAAATAAAAATCAATCAACTATACCCCGACACCTTCTGTTATCTTCACGAGTATGACACTGTAGTGTACGTAGGAAGCAAATGCAGTAATCTGTCCCAGAAACTTACAAGTTCATTCCAAAAACTATGAGAAATTAATAAATAATACTAAAATATTATCATACAAATATTGGGACAAAGCCATGAGATTTCACCAAAGTTTGAATTCTAGTAGGCGTTTAGCTGTGATTTTATATCGTGATTTGAAATTATGAGATGAAATCAGGACATGTGATTTCATTATTTCATCAAGATGAAATCACATATACTCCAAAAAGCTTAGCTAGCTTTTGGCTCCAAGTTTTCAAATACTTTTGGCAAATAATATTTGATCCAAGTTTTTGGTCAAATTACACCATGTGTTTGGCCTCAAGTTTTTTTTCCAAGAATATTTGACTATTTCAAAAAATATGATTTATACCCATAAATTCTAAAACTATTAAAAATACCCATAAATTTGTATTATCTATTTATAGAGAATATATTCCGTTAAAAAATAACCTTATAACATAATTGATAACAATCAACAATAACAAAAAAACAATATAGGCAAGACAATACATTAATCGCTTATTCGAATTTGTCATTGATTCGGTTATAATTATTAAAAACAAATTATTTTTTCTCAATTATGTCGCTCAAATTAGAATTTGAACTTTTCCGGAGGAGGTAGTAACGAATATTAGTTGGAATTAATAAATAATGGATATTTTTTATAAAATATAAAAGTTTAGTGTAATTTTTGAATTTTTTAAAATTCCCAAATATTAGAACTTGACCCAAATACTAGTTTTTTCTAGTATTTGAAAACTTGGGATACTTGGCAAATATATTTGCCAAGTGATATGACCAAACACCACTTCTCAAGTTTTTTCCAAGTATTCTTGGGGCCAAACGGGTCCTTAATTTGAAATTTTCATATCATGATTTCACATTTTTGAAATACAAAAATTAACCCACAAATGTATATATTGCATAAAAAATCCATTATTCTATATCTGTATAATTTTTGTGAGAATACAAAAAGAGTGATGAAATATTCACGGAATATGAACATGATGATGTAGTTACTAATAATATTGACCATACTCAAATTCGATCAATAAATGTTGTACTTTTCTTTAGAATAACTTTGTAATAGTGTGTTATACTTTTGTTATGAATTTTTATTTATTTAGTAAAATTGTATAAAGAATTGATGCAATTTTGATAGTTTCACAACCTATGGAGTTCTTATGTTTATAAGCAAAAATACAACTCAAAAATTCAAATTGCATGTCCAACAAAACACCAACTTCATCTCATATGATTTCAAATCATGATTTCATCTCACACGGCCAAAACGGACCCTTAATTTACCATTCCTTAATTGCAATATATCCTTGGGCCTTTTCACTCCAAAACAAGTAATTTTTACTAAACCAGCTAGAAAAGTTCAAAGTTATTTCCATTTTTGTTATTATTTATGTGATGTTTTCTGTTCTATGATCCAAACCAGTAAAGGATAACTGTGAAAGCTGTGTTATTGTTCAATTCACATGGAAATGTCCAATCATCACCAGGAGGAAAAAAAAGGCTCTTAATGGTATCCAACCTTTCACATAACTGTGCAAGTTAAAGGTGTCAGGCAATCAATATTAGCAAATGGCAATGATTATTCAAAAAATTACCAATTATAGGAAAAGGTTTAAGTTTTCTCCCCAATATTGTACGCTTAGGTTGATATTTGAAAAAATAATAATTTAAAAATCGAATTTGTGTTTGAATATGAAAATAAAGTTGAAATTTTTGCAGTAAAAACTTACCAAATCTATATTTTCAAAATGATATGGAAATATAATAAACCAACGATTATTTGAAATGATCTCCCAATATTATTTTGAACTTTGGAACCAAAATCTATGATCAAACGGTGTTTGGTATAACAGTACTAGCAAGAATTATTGTGCATCTTTAAATAGCAAATTAAGGGAAAGTGTTGTGTTGTATGTTATTCACAGTGACACAATTTTGATTGGAAAGATGTGTGGTGGATTAACAATAGGATGAAAATTTGGAGATAGACCTTAGAGTAAAATTGCAGAATATTGCTCAATCAAATTGCGTACGTTCAATAGATAAAGATAGTGGAGACAAAGATCATCAGATAAATATGTCGATATACTAGGAGAGATATGATTAGGAACAAAAGTATGCGGGGCAAGATGAGAGTGGCCTCTATGTAGGATAAAAGAAGCGAGATTGAGATGATTTGTTAAGTGAAATTACATTAGATATGTTATTGTTGTTTTTGTTTTAAATTAAACAAATTTTAACTTTGATGTGCTACTTTTTCTAACTTTTAGCCATTACTTTAGGTATTTTATTCCATCGTCACTAGAATAACAAGAACATCATTAACACTTTAAAATTCAAGAAATATCTAAGCAAATATCTTCAAATAAAATAAAAGATATAAAGTGATATCTTCCTATAGGGGACCAGATAGTGCAATAAAATTGGCCTAAAGTAAATACACTGCCATTTGCAGTGTACAACTTTGACACACATGTTGGCAATAATTTTGACACTCTAGACATTTAGGCAATCGTTTCGACTATTTCACCGAGTAAGATATATACACTACAAATAAATTAACTTTTAGCGATAATAAATAAATATATTAATAAAAAGTATTAAAGTCTTTATCGGTATTAATTAAGTGTCATTAGATTCAGTGTTGTTAAAGGCTTCAGAGACATACAAAAAGTGTCAAATACCGCTAAAAATACATATTTAGCGGCAATTGAGCTATTGTCGTTAATTAATTGCCGCTAAAGATCATTTTTGATGTAGTGATAATAATTTTGACGCTAGATATGTAAATAAGCACTATGACTATCATCAAATGCTATTACGTTCGATCAATATAATTAAATGATAACTCCGTCGATCAAAGTTTAATCAGAAATTATCTAATATCAATATAAGTTTGATGATAATTTTATCGATCAAAGCTTAATGAAAAATCATCAAATATTTTTTTTATCTCTTGCATCGTTTTCTCTATCTTCGTTTTTATAAGGGACCTTAAGTTTTATAAAATGGAGGACTATGTTCACACTTCTACTAGGGAAAAAGTCAAATACTTTTCCTTTTTGATCCACAACTAGGGGAAAAAAAAGTCAATGTGATGTAATGCTAAACTTTTTTCACTTTCACTATATTCATACATTTCTTAGCTTCAAGAAGTAATTAGCAAGTTTTAAGTTAATTAATTTTTAAGCATATGTTAATCTTTAATTTCATCACCAAATAAACTATACATGGGGATTGGGGAGTGCATTAGAACAATTAAACCCTTTTGCAACCAAAAAAACAAAAATTGCATCTCGTATTACTATTTCAATTCCATTTTCTAGACATAGTCTGAGGTTGTACAAGGCTTAATTGAATGTGCATTTATTGTCAAAACACGAATCCCATACTTAACCCACAGATTTCTACACATTGCCACATTGTGTGTGGTCCGAATAGATAAAACTACTGATACTTTCACGTTCATTCTTATTTGTCTACTTTAAGCTTTACACGTCTTTTAGATAATTTTAGATTTTGGGGAATAAGTCATAAAAGGAAAATATGTAAAAAATGAAAAATCTACTTTTAAAATAGTGGACAAATAAAAGTGATCAGAAGGAATAGAAATTTGCAAAAGATAAAAATTAGCGGGATGCAAAACACAAATGAATATCTAGAGGGGAACCTTAGTAGCTCAATTGGTTTGCTACATGAATTTCCACTTTATTGGTCAGAAATTAATTCCCCACATTGTAATCCCCTCCCCATTTCCGCTCCCCTACCCTAATTTTTTTTAAAAAAGAAAAAACAGATGAATATCTAGAAATTAATACTATTGACTCCACACCGACCAGAATAAGGTGATGGAGATGAAATTTACCAAATTGAATACTCAAAATGAATTGCATTTAACAATCCAATAAAAAAATTGTATTTAACTTTGGTAGATATTCTTCTACCAAACAATATTGGTTAGCACTTTCTCGTTTCAACTATTCTATTTTAATTTAATATGTAACATCTTTACCTTTTATATTGTATCTCAATTAATTTTACATGTATATACTACTATTTCCAGGCAATGTAGCTGTCAACTAATTCTTTTTCACCAATGAAAACAAATCACATAGTAATATTTTTATCATCGCTTTAAAATTTAAAATAAATATCTCCTATTCTTAACCCAACGTTACCATTTTCAAAAAAAATATCTCCTATTCAATAACTATTAGACAACACTGCAATAATCATTGTTAGTGCTTACCATATCTCTTCTCTAGATTAATGAAGATTATGTATTAATTTTCTTCTTAGCAAGAATAAAGCTTTAAAATATACCAAACATATTTAAACTAGTTTTCTATTAATCTTATAGAATCTCTAAATTTCATTACATGCTTCACAAACTTAATATCACAATAGTCCACACAAAACTTTGAAATTAAACATTCAAATTCAAATACAAAACTAAAAATAAAAATTGGGACTTCTTATGCCAAAAATTATATTAACCCAAAATCACATCACAAAAAGAGAGGAGAATCATGTAAGTTGCAGGCAGAGACAAAAATAAATTCTAGAAATGCAATTTAGTATTAAAAAAATAGAGATAAACAACAATAATTATACTATATATTAAAAAAATAGAATTAAAGGTGGATAAGAAAGAGAAGATACCTGAGTGGTCTTGGATAACATCAATTAGAGAGAAAAAGATGGAATTTGCTTCCTTCCTTTTTCTCTCTCTCTCTCTATTTGTAGATCTGATCTGATCTGAACAGGAAACCTGATTCCACCAATCATCTTCTTCATCAGAAAATAGGCCAATTAGATTCTTCCACTAAATACATCAACAAAACTCTATCCTTTTCTTCTTTCGATTCCATTCACACCTTTGCCGTTTTCCGATTAATCCTTTTCTCTCTTATCCGATTAATCAAAGCTTAGCGCACCACACCCCGCCGACTAAACCCGCCGCGGCAAATGTAAGAGGGCGAAGAACTTGGAATTTTTTAGTATTTTACTTTGTAGGTCATTCATTTTTCTTCTTGTTTTTATTTTAAAAGGGTGAAAAGTGTAGCGGAGCACGTTTTAACAACACACAATAATATGTACTAACAAGGTACAATATTTATTTTACTATTCATATAATGAGATAAGTTATTTCATATATATAATATGATAACTTATTTTAAAATAATTAAGGGATCGTTCTATAGCTTATTAGAATTATGAGTGAGTTATAGTTATTTCACCTTTTTATCACATAAATAGATGTATTGGTTATACAAGTTTCTAAATGTCAATCAAATATTATATTAATTTTATATATGAATTAATATTTTCTATTTACCTACCAAAAATCGTATAAGTAATACGAAAATTAATACAAAAATAATTTATCTCTTATCCAGCTACCAAACAATCCCTTACACCAATATGTTGAAAGAAAAAATAGAAAATGAAATGTTTTAGAGAGCTTGTTTTGGGTATGTTAAATTGGAAAAAAAAAATATTTCTTATGTCCAACAATAGTTGTCCACTATTGACTTGACACACTCATTAAGAAATAATAAATAAATATATTATATTATTCTTTGACGTTATTAAATTTAATGTTTTGAAAAATGTGTTAGATAATAAATAATATTTAATAGCAAGGGTAAATAGACACAAATGACAAATTATCTCTTGATTGTCTAAATTGAACAAGTATTGTTGGACAACTATTTTTAATATAATAAAAACTATTGTTGGACGATATAAGGTACTAATAATATACCAGGATAATAAATACTTTTTGTTTCTAATACATTCTATCAAACTTTTAGAATCTCTAGTTAATTATGTTCGTCTACCTCCTGATATGTTCAATAGTGGTTAGGTGGATTTACAACAAATACTTGTTTTCTTTTTTAATACTAGACCTAAAAGAGTTATAACGTATGTTATTCTCTTTTATAAGCTTGACATTAAGTAGAAATATATTTTCAACTCTAGCTTGTTCTCTGTATCTCATCTTTTGTGTTCATTTTAGCCCTTATTTAATGTTATATAGCTCTAAAGTGAGGTTTGAAATAAGCTTCATTTTGCCTGACATACAGTTATTTTCTTATAATATTAGGTGGCACTACTAATGTCATTTTCACACGCATAATAATCACTGATCATAACACTTTAGAGTTTGAGTATAACTTTTTCATTGGTTGACATATTACTTTTTGTAACTTATAAATAATAGTTCTAATACAATTATAAAAGGTATTTGATACTAAGTAATACACTTACACTCTTGTGCTCCAAGCTTTCCATATTTGCTTTGTCTTTACTTTAACATCGACTTACTTCACCATTTTCAAATCCGAAGCTAATAACACTCAAACATCCCGAATCTAGTGAAAACGAATATCATTTGGGATCCATTAGTCCATACAACTTTCTTTGCTTATTTCATTATCTTTATTTCATTTTTTGCTTGCCTACAAAAACATATTTGATTGCTAATAAATAATAATTAAACCTAACGAGTTAAATCAATACCATCAGAACATATGTCCTTAACCGTATCATTTTTTTGGAAACTATTTTTTTTTATTTTAGAAAAAGAATCATATTCTTTTAAAATAAAAATGTGTGTATATCTCTGCAACTTTAATATTGAATGTTGAAGCCCGATTTGCGGGCGAATTCCATAGACTATAGAGATAAATAGATAAGTTCCAATTTATTTTTGCTTGTGGGTAAATTCTCTGAATATCAATTAAATTGGGAAAATGGGCCCATCTATCCACGTGACATGGTTTGCTGACAATGATATCCACGTGGGGTGGGGGACCCCCTAAAACTTCACCACATATGGAATATTGAAAAGGTCAAATATAAAATAAAATATCCAATTCGATTATTTATATTACTAGGACTAGAAAAACATTTTTCAATCGGATTTTTTCATTTTCATAACTTGAGTTCAAGTAGATATGAATTCAGAATTTGAAATTTCTGAGCTTTTATGACGATCTTAAGTTAATATTTTTTTTGTTTTAAATTATTAATTTGTCTTACATTTTTTTAGTTCATTTTAAGAAGACGTCTCTTTCTTTTTGACAATTCTTTAATTCTAACTTTGCACCTAATATATCTAGATGTAAATTAATATACATATGACATATTGCTAGTTCCAACTTTGCACATGACAAACTCATTTAAAATAACGTGGATATGCAAATAGTATTTTATAAATTAGCTCATTTAAAATAACTCATTACAACCCAACTCACTTCAATCTAATAAGATTTAATGAAGTAATAATTCGTTCATTTATTAACTTAACTCATTTTAATATTTTATAAATTAGCTCAACACCTCTAAATCAAATAGTATTGTCATATAGATAATAAATTGAAATAAATCTCCAATTTCTAAGATTCAAAGTTGTACAACTATTTTCGTCTAAACATGTGTATGCGTTTTGAATATTGATGACAATTGACAACAACCTGTTGTGGTTTCTAGATTTGGACTAGAAAATTGTAATGCAATGCTTAGCTTGTCTTTCAAGCTTGGAACTTGGACAGAATCTGCTAATAAGTCAAGCATAAAATTGATTAAAAAATATTTCAAAACATTAGTTTATAAAATTATATGATTTAATTTTGAAGAAGCAAAACATAACAACTAATTTAAAACGCATGTTCTTGTGTAAAAACCATGGTGAACGCAAGCTTGTGCACAAACTCCCTTATCATTTGGTATGTTCAAGTTCTTTTCGTTAAATATCAAAAATGAGCTTTAGCAGCAATTAACTAATGACAATAGCTTAATTGTCACTAAATATGTACTTTTAGCGGCAATTAACATTCTTTTTATATGTCCCTAAAGCCTTTAGCGACATTGAATCTAATGGCAATTAACTAATACCGGTAAAGGCTTTAACACTCTTTGTTAATGTGTATATTTATTGCCGCTAAAATGTGTTTTTGTTGTAGTGTAAATATGGAAAAACTTTTTAAAATGAATATAATTTGAGCTTGATTAGAGATTTATAACTAATAGTTTGTTTAATTATGATTCATAGTTACATATTAGAAGCAAGAGAGAGACGGGCGAGAATGAGAGAGGAAGGAGAAGGAGGAGTGAGATTTGGAAGAGAGGATGAATACATGTTATATTCATTGTATTAAGTTGTATTATGAGTACAATTGATGCAATTAATTTGTATCAACGAATACAATTATATCAAGTTGTATTAAAATACATTTATATCAAGTGTATTTGTTTCTTGTGTATATACTCTGTATCAATGTATTTGCGTGTATCTGAAAGTGACTATAGATTTGTATCAATATATTCAATTGAATTTTATCCTTGTTATACATTTGTATCATGTGTTGTATAGTCTTTCAGAACATACGATTACTACGATATTGTAACTCTCACTCGTTTAGGCATATTGAAAGTTTGAGTATGAAATCAAAGAGGAAGAAGAGAGATCTCCACTATCTCTCGCCAAATTTGTATAAGTAATATACCATTTGATCAACCTCCCGTCCTTTGTTGCTTATTGAATTTCAATCCATGCAAAAAAATGGGTCAGAAAAAACTTACACTTTATAAAGTGCTAGAAAAACTTACACTTTATAAAGTGTCAGAAAAACCTATCTTTAAAAGTAACTAAAAAAGGTTTAATGTAGGTTTAGTCTGTTAACGTCTATATTTTAACATAAAATAAATTATTTTTTTACTTTATAAAGTTGAACTTTTTCTTACACCTTATAAAGTGTAAGATTATAAAGTGTAGTTTTTTTTCTTACACTCAATATTGCAGATTTTATTAATTTATTTTGACTTTTCTCCTCAAGTATAGATTACTGCTTCACAAAATATTAGCACTTATTCTAACAGAAAAATCATGCTTCTGATTTTAAGTATATATAAATGAAATTTTAAATAAATTAGAACAACAACATCATTTTAAATCTTTCACTAATTTATATATGAATCATGGATCAATGAATATAAGATGAAAAGAAATAAATACTTTAAAAAAATTGTAAGATCGAATTGTTGGGTTGTCGGGTTGTGCTACGTATCTCCAATCTTTCGAGAATTTGATTTTTGTTGTGGGGTCGGATTGTTGGTTTGTCGGATTAGGACCAATGAAGAGTTAAAAAATTGATTTGAGAAGATGAAAGTGTAAGGAAAGTGAAAAGATTTTGGTAAAGTTAACTTTTTTTATAAAGTGTAAGAAAAACTTACACTTTATAAAAGTGTAAGAAAAAAATACACTTTATAAAGAGAAAAATTATATTTCGTTTTATGTTAAAATATAGACGTTAACAGACTAACGTCTACCGTTTATATTTTTGGCTAAAATGAAAGAAAAAACTACATTAAGCCTATTTTAACTACTTTCTTGAATTGTAGCTTATTTTGATCAATTTTATCTCTTTGTGGCTCAAATAGGTTCTCGAAAGGCATGGCCGACTCAACAAGACTGAGGGCCTAAAGCGAAACCTAACAAAGAGGCCCTAACATTATTATTTTTCATCATATATATTTTTATTTAAAACCTACTTTTCTAGTTTTTTTAGATGTGAAGTCATTAGTTACTGTTTTATAATCGATTTGTTTTAATAATTCATTTTTAATTAATAATATAGCTAATCCATTCAATCAGCTCTCTTGAGACATTGTTAATCTTAAATAAGATTTAATCAATTTTAGTTTCTAAAAACTTCTTTCGGCTTAGACAATGGTTACATGAACTTTTAACATTATTCTATTAGCAATATGTGTATTTGAAAAACAATCAAATCTTTTTATTAGATCATTATCTTCTACTTGTATTATTTCTCTTAACACTTTTAATTCAAAAAATAAATCTAAACTATCAATATCAGAATAATTATAATGTGTTAAAGAAAGTTCAGGGTTAAGACAATGTTTTTTTTAAATTCTCATCATCTAGTGATCTCAAATTACCACTAAATAAGAAACCAGAAATTTTTTCTTATGCTTCAATTAGTTCAAATATATTTTGAAGTGAAAAAATAACTTGATCTAATATATATACATAAAGTAATCAACTCCAATTTCAAGGGACTTTATGATTTCGTTATCAATATTTTCATCAAATTGTTTCTTACGAAATTCAGGTTCTTATATGCAATTTTCTTGGTAAAAAGCATAGCACTCATACTACATATAATTTATTTATTTTAAATAATAATATTTATAATAAAAAAAATTAAAATATGAGACCCCAAGCGATGACTTTAGTGGCCTAGGGGTTAAGACGATCCTGTCGAAAGGTATAGTTTTTACAGCTTTAACCTCTTTTCTCAACCGTTGAAGCCCAGAATTGTAAGGTCATTGTCTGTTATAAGTGGTGGGTAGGACCAGGACCATGTCCTAGAGTGTAGAGCTGCAAAGTAGAAAGTAAATAGCTTTATTATTTACTTTGGTTATGGCTGTGAATGACAACTTGTAACCAATAAGGGAAACGCAAAATCAATCCCCTCCATGTGAACACGGACAACCTAAGGTACACCCACTGTACTGTCAACTTTATTATTTTCTTATTTCTTCAGTTTCAATTTATTTTTGACTTGACACAGAATTTAGAAAAAAAAAACAATTAAATTTTGTGATTTTAAGTTATAGTTATGTCAAATATATCAAAATATTCATGATATTCTTAAATATGCCGTGTGAAAAATTAAAACTAAAAAATTGCTAGAAAAAGAAGGTATCAATTTTTTTTTGAAATAAATTAAAAAGAAAAATAATAATCTAATAATGAGAGAGAGAGGGAGGGGGAATGACCACAAAAGATGGTGATGGTTCATTACCATTATGCATGGACAAGTTTTACTCTGTTTCAATGCATTGCACTTATTGATACCAATGGCTGTATTTTACCAATTGCATTTAGGGCAGCTTGCAGGCAGGCACCACCAAATTCATGCATCCACAACACTCGAAACTTCTCATTTAAAAATCAATATCTTATTTGAGATGTATATCCATGTATAAAAAGCGGATTCAGGATTTAAATTTTATGAGTTTTGGCTCAAAATTTTTGTTTAGCTTTAAAAAAAATGATAATCGTGGTGTCCGCATCAATTTGCGTGCATCTCGACTAGTTCCACGAGACATTTTTCACTTTCCATCAGCAACATGTACTAGGTAACTCTATTACAGTAAAACCTCACTAAATTAATACTCGTTAAATTAATAATCTCTCTAAGATAATATTTTCCTCTAGTCCCGACTTGGACCAATGGAAAAAATTGTTCATTTCGATAAGATAATATGTTTTCATAAGACCCTTATATAAATATATGGTCCCATCAATATTATAAATTAATAATTCTTTAAAAATCAAATATATCTAAGACAATTTAGTGAAATATTGTTTTATAAAGTTTTGTTTTTTTGTTAAACTTTAAATCTAATTGAAGTTCATCTCTATCTTTTCTTATTTCATCCAAAAGTTCCGGTGTTGTCTTTTCGAGGTACACCATAAAATTGTGAAGAGTTCTAGATGCGATAAGTGTTTCATTACACGTACTTGTTCAAAATGTATTGTATCATCTTGAACTTCATCATCAACATTATTTAATTCAATGGTATCCACAATTTCTTCTAAGCTCTAGAACTCTGAACACGTATCATTTTCACCTGTGTAATACAATAGGTTATTGACATCTATTTATAGCAGTAATCGAGATTATTAATCATGACCTCAAGTTCATGAATGACGTTTTCAAAAATGGGTTCATTCAAATTCTCTGAGATTTCAACATTCAAACAAATTTTTCAGTGTCGAAAATAATTTGCTATTGTCTCTTACTGAACGTTTATCGTCCAAGCAAGGATTGCAAAAATGATAGCATCCAAAACATTAATCTTTCATTGATTAGTTTGTCGCACTTCATAGCCTTTTAATATTCCACGATAAAATATGTTGCGATAATACATCTTGACAACTCTTATTATCCTAGCATCACAAGGTTGAATCTCAAAAGACTCTTTTTAATAAAATATTAATTTATCGATTAAATAATACCTCTACAAAATAATAATATTTCATGGTCCCACCTATATTAGTTTAGTGAGGTTTTACTGTATATAATCTACGGAAAAGGGTTAAAAATACCCTTGAACTATGCGAAATAGATCAATTATACCGTCCATTACATTTTGGTATCAAAAATACCTTCGGCGTTATCCCAAGAGACCACAAATACCCTCAAGAGTTAACTACCCAAATTTGTAGTGATGTGGCAAGCCACATGAGACGAATTCCTCCACCTAAGCGTTGCCAACTAGATTCACTACAAAAGAACTAGACCTTTAGCGGCAAAATCTCAAAATATTGCCACTAAAGGTTTTGAGTGATTTTTAGTGGCGACTAAGGCTGAAACAACCATTCGCTAGTAAAACCTATATTTTCAACAAAAAAATATGATAATTAATTTTCAGATGCAACCTAATTTTCTAAAATTAATAACATGCACTATCACTATTAAAAACATCCAATATTATTACGAAAATCATCAAAATTACTTCTCGATTCAAATCTCCTACTACATATAATGCATCATTGTACATTTTATGCATTTACATATGACATAAAAATAAAACATATAGTGTCTTCAAACTCCTCCTTGATCGATATCATTTGTGATTTTTTTAAAACAATGAAGAAAAAAAGCACAAAATCAGAATTTAATGCTAAAAATCAGTTAAAACCTTTAGTGGCGATATTCTGGGCTTTGTGGCGGCTTTTGTCGCCGCTAAAGGTCTAGTTTTTTGAAGTGAATCCTAGTTAACAACACTTAGGTGGAGAGATTTGTCCCACATGGCTTGCCATGTCAATAAAATTTTGGGGTGTTAACTCTTGAGGGTATTTGTGGTCTCTTAGGATAACGACGGAGCCTTTTTTGATCCCAAAATGTAACGAAGGATATAAGTGGTCTATTTCGCATAGTTTAAAGACAATTTTGACCCTTTTCCGTATAATCAAACAATGTCCATTTGTGAAATAAAAAATAAAATTCTGCTTCTCACCACAATACAAGCTTGACTCATTATACCAAGATAATGATCTACTTCTTCACATCCACCGTGCGATGTATGTGATTATTGATAGACAACAGAATTATGGTATCCACTTTCGATATTAGCAAAAATGTTATTTGTGAAAAAATAATTACCTAATATATTTTTTTGTCTCTACTGGGATCATTCTATTATTACTTATTGACATAATATATTAAATGCGCCTTTTGACTTGATCTCATATGTCATTTCTGTCTTTCAACTTTGTAGACATTTAAATTTGTATATAGTTAAACAAATAGACGCGCACATTTTACATGACAATTTACATCCTATAAGCATCATATGTAACATTCTACGTGTATTATGACACGTATAACACTTGTACCTACTATTTAACTTTATACTACTTTATTTCTAGTACTTATTTGGTGAATTTTGTTTAGCACAAAAATTACGAATCTGAATGAACTCGTGATGATAATTTTGTTAGGATTTTTCCTCATTTTCTTATCATATTTGAGTTTTAAGGAAAATTAAAGCATTACCATAATTGCTTTTATTTTTTCTGAAAGAAAATATAATTCTCTTCCATATTTGGTTATTCTTTCCTAAGAGGAAAAATTGGAGATCTATAAATTGAAGACCCTTACTCTCATAACACAACACAATAACATCCATAATGTAGAGATTTAAGAGAGTTTAGTTTATGGGAGATTTTCGCTCAACCGTTTTAATTTTTTTCTTTTATATTAGGTTTCATATATTAATATTATGTTTTAGTATAAGTTTTTGTTATCTAATTTAATACCGTCTTGATTTGTAATCGTAAGCTTACGCATGACGCCCTAATCACTTTCGAATTCAACAAACTTTACGTCCAGTACCCCGATTGGGTTTGGTTTTACCTTCCAAAATTCAACCAGAAACCACTTCTCTACAAAATAATAAGTAACTTATATTAATCATCAAGGGACAAGGAACAAATTAAAGTAAAAGTGCATGCAATGAAGAAAAGGTGTAAGTACCTTTGAATTATAATCGAACTCTCCGGAACATACAAAAAAAATTTGCTTAGCTTAATATAAACATCGCGTACAATAAATATTTATTTACACCTACCAAACCACTTCCTAGGAATTTGTTTTACCTAGAAACATGATTGTGATTCGTAAATATATATCCCATTAAATTCTATTGTTATACACAATTAAAAGTTATTTTTTATGTTTATTATAATAGATGTTAAACTCACTTTAACTTCTTCGTATTTTTAGTTTTCATATTTCGAAGGCCCTTAATAAAATTTCTAGCTCCGCTACATTTGCTAGCTCAAAGTAGCTACTTGATTGATAAATTTACTTGTTTGCAAAACTCAGAATTCAGCATCCTAGTCCTTCCATCATCCTGAGAAATCATTCCTATATAATCTATATATATTATATGGCTTGCTCTTGAATGTTTAAGCACCCCAGATTAGCAATTCAAAAGCAACAAAAAAATGGATACATATTGCAAATCCAAAGAGGATTTTATAGTACATTTATACACACAATATATAAAAGAAACTAGGTAATCTCCTCTGCGGCCCAAATTGTCAGAAAAAAGCAGACAAGCAGAAGTTTCGATTCATTTGAGTATTGTGCATTATACATACATGTATTCACCCTCACGAACTGCATTAGCAGCCCCTTTTCTATCTTCCTCCGCCTCCTTTTCTCGCTCCTTCCAGCTTTCATAGTGATGATCATCTGTGAGCAATTCATGCCGACAAATTGGACAAGAGTTGTGCTCATCCTGTTAAACAAACAGTGAGAATGTCGGAAGACTTAGAAGTTGTTATTGGATGGAACAAAATGAAATTGTGGCAAATTAAATCACAATGGCAAGAATTCGATAAGTAGAGGAAAGTTTCACTTTCATACCAGCCATGGCTTCAGGCAAGGAGGGTGAAACATATGCTTGCAGGGCAACTCTTGCATCTTGTCATCTACAACTAACGACTCCCTGCAAATTGCACACTCCGCATCTGCACCAAGCTTCGTCAACAACTCATCTGTGACAGTAGTAACTGGGAGGTTTGCCACAACTTGTTTACTGGCAGGTGGTGCTCTCGGGGCAGAAGGACCGTCGTCCAGAATCTTAAATAGAACAAATTAGAAATGTCTTTAGTTCAAGCTAAATTGTTTTGGCCTTAGTAAGAATGCATCTAATTCCCCTATAAGAAGTTTTTCTTTTTTATTTAAATAAAGAAGAGCATACCTCCATGGTAAAGATTGGTCTAGACTAGTGTCAAATAAAATTTTCCATTCAAGAATCTTTTAACTTGTTATGTATGTATTAAACAAGTGGTTAGCAACTGAAAAATAAAACAAGCGTGGATAAAATTCATTGTTTAACTCAATTTTTTAAAGACAGGAGGGCATGTGAGAATGCAGTAACTTTGCAGGTTAGGGAACTACAAATGGCACACCCTTGACATATTGCTTCTCAACTGACTGAAACTACAGGCTACAACAGTTGTGTTTAATGCGAGGAAAAGAGTAAAACTAGAGATACCTCTGGTATTATATTATTTAGTCTAGCAACCAACTGCTCGAGTATACTGCTAGCACCTTCCGTATCGTTAACATTGGCTGGATCACCTTGAGAGGATTCACCACCAAGAAGTGCTGCAGCAGCAGTGAGAAGATGAGACTGCTCGAGCCAAGCAGGCTGCTCAGGTTCTGGGTCAACAGTAAGATGCCCCTCAAAAAGGAATCCTGAATCAAAATAATAGGATAAATATCAAAAACATGCAACAATTTTGTTGGTATACTTGTAGCAATAGGGGGCACATGGCCGGTGTATTAAAAAAATAAATCATAAAGAGGTCATATAAGTACTTCTAGTTGAGCCATTTTCTGTTGATGTTGTATTCTCAGATTCATTCTGTACTTCAGCTAACTGCTCTCGTGCCTGAGTAATGCAACTCTGCAAATGTTTCTTCTCAGCTGACCCTGACACCAGGTGCTCAGCCTCAATGAATAGCCCAAGCCCAGCATTCCAAAATCCAGGCATTGTGTATCTTGTCTTTAAAATGGTGGCAACCCGACATACAACCATATAGAACTGCAAGCATTTGGAATCACTCAGATTTATTCAGTAGTAATAGAACTTCTTATGCAAGTAAAAGTACTTGTGAAAAATCTTTGAACATTTTTTGACAAGTCTTAGGCAAGTAAAGGCACTTAACGATGACTTAATACTGCCTTGTCAATTCTCATGTGCAGTTCCTTTTCCAAATCATCATCTCCAGTTTGTGATGAGAAAAGACTTGCACAGATATAAAGCAAACTAAATCATATACAATGAGATGACTTTGGGCATGCTAATGTCATTCACTAGTTGCCATATAGCATGACGGAAATGACATTTTGCATCTTTGAATCTCCCTCCCACCTGAAGGCTTTGAGGTGAGGTAAAGGTGATTTAAAGCTTTTTCCCTAAAATATATATTTGATGACTATTACGGACAAAATGAAGAAGCTATATTCTTCATAACATTAGCAGACATACTCCAAGAATCATTTACTTGTGACTAAAAACAAATTAAGTGTAAGAGCATATGGGGTTAAATAATCAGTTATCAACATCTATTGCTGTAAACTCTCTCTCAAAAAAGAATAATGGGTGAAAAAGTGCTCAACAAAAGAACCAGGCGCAGAGATAGAGCAGCAGCTACTAACCAGCCTATGCTAAACCACTTTCTTAGTTAATGTTTTTCAGAAGGAATACAAGCCACTCCTTATAAGGCTTGGATAATCTTCCTCTCTTTGAGCTAGCTTTTGGGGTGTGAATTAGGCCTAAGACCTAATTTAACATGGTATAGGAGCAGGGTCTATCTCACCCAATGTTGGGGCCCCCCAAAATCAAAATCGCCCACCCACTGTTGGGGGGGGGGGGGG
>JAJONR010012057.1:0-38947 GCA_029582245.1 Solanum etuberosum | reverse complement strand
CTACAACCCTTCTTTTTTCATTTAGTATTTCCCTCGCATCACCTTGATATTTTTCACTATCGCTGGTACATTTAAAAGCAGCTTCAATAGCATTTCAAATGACAACTACCTTCATCATGACCTTGGTGCTTAAAATAATTACAATATAAAGGTAGATTATTATATACTACAACCCTTCTTTTTTCATTTAGTATTTCCCTCGCATCACCTTGATATTTTTCACTATCGCTGGTACATTTAAAAGCAGCTTCAATAGCATTTCAAATGACAACTACCTTCATCATGACCTTGGTGCTTAAAATAATTACAATATAAAGGTAGATTATTATATACTACAACCCTTCTTTTTTCATTTAGTATTTCCCTCGCATCACCTTGATATTTTTCACTATCGCTGGTACATTTAAAAGCAGCTTCAATAGCATTTCAAATGACAACTACCTTCATCATGACCTTGGTGCTTAAAATAATTACAATATAAAGGTAGATTATTATATACTACAACCCTTCTTTTTTCATTTAGTATTTCCCTCGCATCACCTTGATATTTTTCACTATCGCTGGTACATTTAAAAGCAGCTTCAATAGCATTTCAAATGACAACTACCTTCATCATGACCTTGGTGCTTAAAATAATTACAATATAAAGGTAGATTATTATATACAACCTCTTAAAGAACCTCGATCAACTTACCAGATTTTACATCCACAAACTGCAAATTTATACGATTTGAAAACTTTTCCATTAGATTAAGTATAACCTTGACCCTAGCCGTATTAGATTTTGACTTGATTTGAGTAGCTTTATCTATAAATATTGGTTTCCCAACTTTCGATGCTATAGACAACAGAGACTTCTTTGCAAACAAATCAGGAGATAACTCCGGTAAAGAAATTCAAACCACAGCTAACGTTGTTTCCTCCTTAGGAGTATATGCAATGGACCATGGAAATACCCTATTTTGGTGCTCTTCTCCATTGTAGAGAATATAATTAGTTGAGCGAGATAAAGCTAGTATAAAATCTTCATATTGATCAAATCCCAACAAAATTTGTCTTGGAACAAGTAAGCCACTTAAACAATTGCCTTTGGTACCAAGATGTTTCGGCAAAATCAACCTTAATACCTTCAAATCTGACGCACGATGGGATAATTTAAACACCAGTGCTTGATACAATCCCTCTTCGATCATAAATTATTTCACCTCCATTGAAAACGTGATAGTAGTGTCTCCGTGGACAATTTCAATAGATTTTAACAATTGTTTTTAGTTAATTAGGGTAGATTATTTGGGGTTAAGAGTATTGGAATCGACAAGGATGGCGTATATGGTGGTTTGGGGCAGTGTGGTGGGATGGATAGCCTCGGGATGAGGTCGCCCAGTGGCCGTGGCAGCTATGAGAGGGTTGCGCAGCTACTGCCTAGCAAGGAGCCGCAAGTGAAAGAAAAAGCCCTAGGGTTTTTTTTCTTTTTTTTGTAGCTATTTGCAAATGTTAGGGTATTATCAATGAGTTTATATTTAAATTAGAGTTAGACCATGTACATTGAGGATTTCATATACTGATCCGATTTTTTTTTTATTTTTTTGAATATATATTTTTTATTTACTTACTTAGGAAAATCATATTACTATATAATGTGTATTTACCGCCTTAAAAAGAATATTGAGATTATAGAGTGCAAAAGATCTAATTGTTAGTGTGTTTTTTAGCATCGATTGGTTAATCTTTATCTTTGAAATAAATTTAAATTTTACTATGGAATTTTCATATTACGTGTCTCATTTCATTTTTAACTCATTGCAATTTGCAAAACAACTTAATTTATTTAAAAACAGTTGAACTATAAAAAAGAATCATTTTAATATTAATGATATTGTTTTATAGTCACGGAAATATTATAGCAAATTTAAGACCTTAATTTTTTTATAAAAAAAAAAACTTTTTTCCTTAAATTTGTGGCTAAACATGTGCAAAATAAATAAAACAAAAGGAGTACTATTTGATAAAACATTATAATAGATCACAAATGGTATAGTTAAATTTATTTATAAAATTATTTTAAACACCCCGTGATTAAATTCTTGATAACAATATCAATAAAATAACAAGTGCATGAAAATCACAAATGCATGAAAAGATAGAAGAAAATAATCAGGACATAAGTGAAAGCAATTGTTTTGATGAGCATGCAAAGCAAAATGATGAGGTTAGCAGAGAAGAATCACTATTAAAGGAACACTTTCTTTAAATAGAAGAGAGTCGGAAGGAACACAAGATATTGATATTTGTATTACCGAAAAAGAAGTGAAGCTTAAAAGAGAGATTACTATGTGAAATGAATAAGGAGAAGCAACATACCAGGTTCCTTTACAAATTGCAGCAATTGGCAGTAATGATGAAAGTTATCCAATGGAACATAAGGAAAGACTTGAGGATTTGATACGGGCAGAAACACAGGAGAATTAGCATATACATTATCAAAACCTGAAAAAGCTCAACCCATGAGAATCTACATGCTTTAGTCTCTCATAAGGTGCTAAAAATGATGATGCTGGAAATCAGAAATTACTCATTAAGAGTCCTCAAGTTTCTGTAGAAGACAAAGATGAAGAAGATTATGTTATTAATGAGGAACAGATTTGTAAACAGACTGATTTATTTCCATAAGCTATTACAAAGGGTAAGAAAGGAAAACATAAGAATGATAAAAGAGATAAAGGTGAAATACAAGAAAATAGTGTTAAACCAACGAAGACAAACAAGAAGGGGGTTAAATTCAGTTTTATATATTACTCAAAAAGCTTTATTTTGAAATATTAGGTCTGTGGAGACCGTTGCTAAGCTTAAACCTCTGGTTAGAACTGTTTCAATATTTATTATTTGACAAATATGGAAAAGAAGGAATATCATCTATCATGGGAGAAAGATGTCTAAGTTTTTTATGATCAAGGTGTTTAATAAAAACTTGTATTTATTAGCTTCCTAGCTATAGTTATCCCTGGGTTGAACAATTACCAAATAATTGGCCTTTGTTTATTAGAGCTTTAGAGATTATCACCCTTTAATTACTAGTCAAGTGGTTAAATGAAAATTTCCTGATATAGAAGCTAGAATATTGGAGGTAAGCTCCGGAGGCAAAAGTGAGGGCTTTGATAGTTGGAATTGAATATTGTATTAGCAACTATATTCTTCATCTTACAATGAAAAATGATTCTTTAATTTCAAAAAAGGTGTTGGAAGGCCAGTGAAAAATACATTGGGCTATTGTAGTGAAAGTTAGAGGAATGGTACAAGAGTTGCCATAGAAAGCTAAAGCTATACTCGAATTAGAGAAAAACAAAGTTGCAAACATCAGGCTGAAAAAGTGTCAAAACAGGTCATACAACTTGAATAAGAACTAGTCAAAAATCAACAAGCACAAAAACAGGAAGATAACAAGCAAAGGGCAGACAAGGATATCTCTTTTAGGGTTTTCTCTCAATTAGTGCTACGATCTTAGTTCACCATTATATATATATATATAAGCTTTGAAAGATTTAAATGAAGAAAAAGGTATATACTTAATAAATCTGAGAGTTCATGTAGCGTTATCAGTTCCATGAGAGAGCAATCTGCAGAACTCAAAGTGACAGTAGATTAAACCTCACTTTGGCCATTTATACACTAAGTTGATTGGGATCTGGGACCTTACCTTGAAAATGATTGTAGCAGCACAATTTGTGATATGAAGAAGTCTTTAAAAAGATTGAATCTATGGCGTTTGTGAGACTCGTAAACATCTCTGTGGATGTCACTAAAGCTCGTGTTGTGTTACTGAGAAACGATGGTCTAAGTAAGGTCGGAGGAGGAGAGAGAAGGGCCAATCGGATGAAGAAAAATGCCTCTGCGGCTATCCTTTTCTCTTAGGTTTTGGTTCGATTTTTCCCATTATTGCTTATTTTCTTTTTAGGCATTTCTATTTCCTCTTTGTTCGGTAGGATCCGGCCTGGGCCACTTTTGAGCTCAAGTTAGTTGTTTATTTAATTATTAAAAAATACAAAGTAATTATAATATGAGCCCAACAGGGCTTGATCACACAACCTTAAAAAAAAAATTACAATCCTTAATCGCTATACTAAACATTTCACTTGTATCAAGAGATGTCAATTACAATCCTTAACTTCTGTATACAATGAAATTTTTCGACGAAGGGGTGTCACTTGACACCCTTTGGCCAAGGTGGGTCCGCTCCTGAAGGGAAGGAATACTATAAACCAGTCTTTTAAAGTTCAAACATTGTGCAAGAAAAACTTTGGTTAAAAGAAAAGTTGTTTGAATGTTACCTATGGATGACAAGCAAAATGGTTACTGTCAGTCATAGGCATGATTATATTCACGTACTCAAAGGTGTGATAAGTATGTCACAGCTGTTTTAATTATCAACACAAATTGCAAATGATGTTTGTAATATATTACTCCCTATGTTTCAATCTGTTTGTGTTACTTTCCTTTTTAGGCTGTTTCAGAAAGAAGCCCCTTTCCTAATTTGGTAACTCTTGAATTTCAACATCCCACATGGCAAGTTTAAGACATTTGGTACATTATACATATATTTAGTTTAAAACCTTAAGATTCAAAAGTCTTCTTTATTTTTTTAAACTCGGTGTCACGTTAAACTAAGACAAACAAATTGAAAATGATGGAGTATTCAACTTTTTAATTATTATTTTTAACAGCTTTTCATTACTTGAGCCACGATAAAATCTCCATGTAATTTTCAACATTTTGAAAAATCAAACAAATCCAATTTGGAGAATTTTCAACAAGAAACTAAGCACATAACTGAAAATTGTGTTGCAATTACGTATCCATAATTTTATTAGGAGGAATATTAATAGGTGTAATCACAGTCGGGCAAATTTCTTTATTAACTTGGTCAATGAGGTTTCCTGGAAAATTAAAAGCTCTTGATACCATTTCACATGGTATTATTCAACCCGTTTGACACAATTACATCAAGCCAATGAAATATTCAAGCAACATATATAGCGTCACGAGGAAATGATCTCTTCTGACCACTTACAAATTGAATAGGAAAAAAAATGACTTTTGCAGATCTTTTAGATATAAAAATGAAGATCTCTTATAAAATAGGTCACTGATGCAAGACGAGAATTCATGCTATCAGTAACTATTCTCATTCATTCCGAAGAGATTTCACTACCTGAACTTATACACAAATCTTTTGATACACTTACCTTTTCCCTTTTGAAAAAAAAGAAGACATAACTAGGAGAATCACTATTTCAAAAAACTTCATCAGCTCTTCAATATCTCCAAATTACTGCATAACTTACTGATATATTCTCTCATGTACAGCTAGGTTACCGATACTTGTTCCTGCAATGTACCCCCCTGTCCAAGCATTCTGCACAGTTGGCCGAGTGCTAAACAATCAGATGAAGAAAGTAGCCAGCTGAAATCCCAAAATATATATAAAAAGAAGGAATAGAAAACGAAAATAGGAAACAAGACACATGGGTAAAGTAGGTTTAGTTCAGACAGTGAATATGTGTTTTAGGAGCAAGACAGCATATCATCGTTAAGAACTGCGATATCAGATTTATCAGTGTCAGGTTTCACATTTGCTAGAATATCAATCACAAATCCATCGGGACGCATGTTTAACTATGTAGAGGGGCTCAACACTAAAGATAATCCCGCTGAACAAAGACGTTTACAATAAATAAAATAGGTCATACATCAAAAATTAAATTTATAATATAGAATTGCTGTATCAAAACTTTGCTAAATAAAATTGCGAAATAGTTCGATAAAGAATCTTAAGAGAAAGGTAATATCGTGTTGGGTAATCATTAGTAAACTACACGATATAACATCGAATATCAAAATAAGTTATTTTTAGCAGAAAATAACTATCGGGTTTAAATATACCCCTAGTACCCTAATAGTTCAAATTTATATCAGTACAACTTCCTTCTGATACATATTTAGTCTGTTATTTTCCTAAGAGATTAACTTAAGATTGTCTATCATGTCTTTTTGACAAGGGAAAATTTCTATCATGTTCTTTTCTTTTTCTTTTTCTTTTTCTTTTTTTATTGTTAAAGGCTACCTCATTGAAACTCAAGCAACAATAAAGTGTTGTAAAGGAATATACAAAGGGGCGCAGATCATCACTGCTCTAAGTGTAAAGAGTCCAAGAAAAATCTTCATGTTTTATGCCTAGTAGGACTAAACATCATGGGAAAACTGGAATTACAAAAAGATTAAAACCCCATTTTTTTTTTTATATAAGTTAACAAAGAAAACTTAAAACGAATTTCTTAAGACAGTGACGACGACAACCAATTTGAAAGTATAAGTCTCTAGAAAATGGCATTTCCAGTCTACTGTTTATAAGAAGATGCGGAAAAGATGAGCACCAATATAGTTGTTTAAAGTAGGTGGACCATGACTTTACTTTACAAGGATTCCTACTGTATTTATCTAAAAATAAACCAACTACAGCACACTTTGACTATCCACCAACTACATCAGCATTATGATTTATTTTTGGTGTGTGGTGGAATTGATACAATAACAGCTATTCCTCAATCCTAAGATAGTAGTAATAGGCTATATGAACCCTCACTTTTTCTCTTTTCATTTGGACCCATTGCATTCCAATTTTATTTGCTACCTACACTTCTTCAGTTTCTGAATGATACACCAAATAGTAATATGATTATAAGATAAAGGTTTTGGCTGAACAGATTGTTTACACACACAAAAAAAAATCGACTTTTCTTTGTAGTATACCCATCAGACTTATAGATATATATATATATATATATATATGCATATATATTAAGTATATAATAAAGAGAACATGATGCTTTTCTTGTTAATTCTACCCTGTGGATTCAGATCAAGCTCACATTACCTGAAAATTGAAGCCACCAGTAATACCATCAACATTGAGTACCTACAGGATTTTCAAAGAATCAGAAACAAATATGGAAAGCCGTAAACTGTGTCCTACATTTGCACCTGAAGCAAGAGAAGTAAACCACAGGCATTAGTTAGACAACCTCTCCAGCAAAGTAGAGATACGGATGGATCCTGCTCCCCATCGTATCAAGGTAGATCTGTTTGAAGAAATAGAAAGATTGCAACTCTCAGAAATTAATTTAGCTAAATGGAAAGGGTCTTCACATTGGCGCATTGGAAGGCATATATAGACGGGAAGAAAAGAAAAGGGAGCACCTCTGAAAGTGGAACACCTCCAGCTGTGACAAACTCATCCTTAAATTGGCCCTTCATTACCCCAAAAAGAATGCAACAGAAAGTTTCTTTTCAATCAAAGTAATGACATCATAAGAAGAAATGAGTCTGAGAAATGGGAAGAGCCATGATACCTTTCCCTTCACGCTAAATGCACAATCTTTTAACAAAGCAGCGACAGAAATTAACAAATTATTGGAAATGGAGGACCACAGCATGTCTCCACATATTCCCTGCATTAATCGAAAAAGAAATTAAATAAAATAGAAGTGGACGTCAAACATTCTGAGAAGATATTTTTATGTAGAAGCCCAAAAATATCCTTGCAACTGAAGTAAACATTTTTACCTCACGATCTAATATATACTTCCAAAACCTTTTAACAACCGCGAGTTCGGAAGGATAAGAATTCAGCACCTTCTGCCTCTGCATTGAAGAGAACAATAAGGAAAGTGGTGAAGTGAGATCCTATACAAATCAGAAATCATATGCTTTTTTGTCATGATGAAATCTTATTTACTGGAGAGAACAATCAATAGTTTCAGAACCTTTTTCTTTTGATAAGATCGATCAATAGTTAAAGAACCCTAAGCATGGGTACATCTCATACAATCTGTTTATGTGGTTCAATAAATTAGTTGAACTATCTATTGCTGCTCAACTATCTTATATGGACCATCGAATATATCTTATATGGATGTGTGTAAGTACTGGGTAGAGATATATACACCTTTTTTCGCTATGTATTTCACAGGAACCCATAACCGCTCACATCACAGGTACTTCAAAACAAATGAAGGATCCATGGATATAGTAGCTCAATCTACAATGCATATGTTTAACGTAATTTTAAGTATTAGTTCCTGTATCTTTCTTTCCCCTTTTTTATTTTTGATAAAGTAGTTCTCTTCTCATGGAGGACAGCTTTCTATTCTCTCTTCCAGACATTTCCCATCTTTGACAAAACTGGTTATATGGAATCAAACAAAATGATGAAAAAACCTTTAGCTTCAGTTCAGGTCATCGAATGTATTACCAAAAATTGACTCTTGTGACGAGTGAGTGCAGACTTTAGATCTTCAATATGGAGGTCAGGAGTAAAATCCACGCAAAGCGTACCTGGATATGTTTGCAACTAGATTTAGCAAGAGAAAAGGTTGTGGTAAAGAGAAAATGACAAAAACAGAAAAAGGAAGACATTTTTTACCCTTATAGTCTGAACTGGATAGATAACGTGCCCCCCAAGCAGATAGCCTAAGAACCACAGGCCCACTGAGTCCCCAGTGGGTTACGAGCATGGGTCCTACCTAAAAGATAGTATTATTGTTCTGCAGTACAAATATACTATACAAGAAATGCAACCAATCAGAAATGCATACCTGAGTAAGCTGTGGTATTTTCTTCTGGATGCCTTCCAACTGTAATTTTGCTTTTACTTTTGGGAATGTTACCTATGGATGACAAGCAAAATGGTTACTGTCAGTCATAGGCATGATTATATTCACATACTCAAAGGTGTGATAAGTATGTCACAACTGTTTTAATAATCAACAAAAATTGCAAATGATGTTTGTAATATATTACTCCCTATGTTTCAATCTGTTTGTGTTACTTTTCTTTTTAGGCTGTTTCAGAAAGAAGCCCCTTTCCTAATTTGGCAACTCTTGAATTTCAACATCCCACGTGGCAGGTTTAAGACATTTGGTACATTATACATATATTTAGTTTAAGACCTCAAGATTCAAAAGTCTTCTTTACTTTTTTAAACTCGGTGTCAAGTTAAACTAAGACAAACAAATTGAAAAGGATGGAGTATAATATGTTGTTCACTTTAATATAAATTTCAAGCAAAACAAAATAAAAATGAACCAGTTAAAATATACATAATTTAAAGGAAACTCTGTTAAGGAATAAATCAGAGATCACTATGTCATTAGACGAAAAGGTACAATCAGTGCACATTGTCCCATAATATATAACACCAAAGCATCACCTAAAATTTAATAAAGGTGATTTTACAGGGGAGAAAAGACTCATGTTTTTATATAGCAATTGCACATATTCCAGAGAAGAACTAGCTCAGTACTTAAAGAACATAGAAATTTGAAGCATGCAAGGTAGCACTGGTAGAAGTCAAAAGGAACTAGCTGTCTCATAAGACATATTAAATGCTAGAATAGAGGAAAGAATCAATTCTCAGTGCAGATTGTTGACTGACAATCAGAGGCAGGTCATCCTTAATACTACTATTTGAAAACCAATAGGATCTGAATCCAAAAAAATTATTAAAAAAAATACATACGAGACATATAAATCATCTCCCCAAGTATATTCATGATTCAGGAAAGAAGGAACCATTGACAACACATAATTAACAAGCTATATCTTCATTGATGTGATATAAACCATAAGGAGTAGCAGCCAAACACCTCAAAGACTGATTTCACTCAATTGGCTGCAAATGGTAAAGAAACCTACACCAGACAGTTCTGCTAACTTCAAGTCATCAATCTTGAAAGTGAACAGGCTTGGAACAGGTTCCAAAATTGAATGACCAAGTTGAGTGGCAAGATTATAACCCTGAACAGGAAAAGATGGAAATGAAGTGAAGGAATAGATGCAAAAAGTGCTACTAACTCATTACCAAACTGACCTGCTTACTACTCCCACTAGCAATAAGTAGATAATCAGCTTCAACATGTTCCACATAATCAAGGCTACGTTTCTCAAGCTTGATGGCAAACTTTCCATCAGCAGTGGAAGAAGCACTAGTAACAACTTTTCCAGTCTGCAACAAGACTAAATAAGGAACTGGCATATCAGCATTTTGATAGGGAAAAGGGAAATGAATACCTCACAAATTACAAATACGTAATCTAACTGCTCAAGATTCATAGCTAAGGATGCGCAAGCCTAAACATTCTGAGATCTTCTGGTCTGAACATTCTCTCCTTTTTCTTTTCTTTTTTTGAGAAATGAAAGAAATTTTAAATTTGATCCTTTTACTTAGCATGAGGGTATTTGGATTCATGGTACAGCACAACTAGACAGATATTTAATATTTTAACTCGCCAGTGTAGATGATAGAACAATTTAAGTTTAATGTCAAAGAAATATAGAAGGCTGATAGTGCAGAGCTGTTCAGAACTTCAGATTAGGAGCATATTTCCTTCACAATATTCAGAGATCTGTTTTTGGGTTTAGCCCATGAAATATGTCATCCGTAAGTTGCACATTTTGGTCGATATAACTTGTTTATCATCACAAGTATGAAGTAAACTACACAGAAAATGCAAATGCAGGAGTCTTTCAAAATATTGCTATTTTAGCTTTAAGGCAGAACTTTTCCATGTCAAACTGGTGAGTGAAACAGAATAAATACACTTGAAGATAATTGAGAAAACTTCAACTAAAGAAGGTAACATACTATAAGTATGCACCGGGTGCATGGAGTCTTAACATGGACCTTAACTTCATGATTGTTCAACATCTAACCTTGGTCTATAGTAGTTTTAACCCTGAAACAATTCCATACACATCTTGGCACTGAATGCTTTAGGCAGAATGATTAGAAAGGGGAGAGTGTTGAGTTAATAGTTTTGCAGAGTGAATATAGATGAGCATCATGTTTCCAAATAGTTTCTTTGTTTAAATAGAGCCCAGTTTAACATAGTCATTTAGCTTCATGATCATTCAACATCTAGCCTTGATCTATAGTAGTTCTAACCCTGAAACAATTTCATAAACATCTTGGTAGTGGATGCTTTAAGCAGAATGATTACAAAGGGTATAGTGTCTCCCTAAACTCACAAGGTAGGGATGTTGGGATTATATTGGGTATGTTGTTGTTTGATTACAAAGGGGATAATATTGGGCTAATAATTTTATAGTTTGTATAGAGATGAGGTTCATCTTTCCTTATTCCAATTTGTTTAACTTGTCACTCTATCTCCAGTCTCCCATATTTTACAATAAGAAAGAAAATTGAAGGATCTCATGTCTCAAATTCCAAGATATTCTTGGCATATACTTGGCTTCAAGTTGACCATAAATTCTGTATAAGCAAGTGTCAGTGTACGTGTAGAGAAGTGTATGCAGACACATACGAGCTAACAGAAAACTTTTGCTTTCAGGGTAAGTGTGACCTTACAAGAATAGAAAGTCCAAAGCTATTCAAACAGACAATTTAGATAATAGATATAGGCACCCCTGCCCCTGGAGAACTTCTAAGGATATGAATGTACAAGGAGTATAATGTGAATAGAAGTAAAAGCTTATGCAACCATACATGCTCCCAAATAATTATGACAAAATATAAAATAAAATTGTGATAGAATAGTTTATCTACCTCCACTCCTCTTTGCCTCAGACATGAGACAATCAATTATAGTATTTGAACTATCACTGGCGGGAAAGACCCTTCCGTCTTCCTCTATCTGAGGCAAAATCAGCAGAACTACACGTTAACATCAACAAGAAGAAAAGAAACATAAAAAAGGTAGTCTCGGAGATTACTTTCAACACAACACCGTGATCAGAGAACCAGAACATTGTATCCATTGGACCATGAGTATGGAAAAAGGAGCCTTTAAATTCCTTATGACCCCTTGGATACTGTTCAGCCAAAATCTGCAAACGAGTTTGGTTTCGGTTGAGCTTGACTTATATGCTGCTAAAACACCACATATCTAAAGTTGAAAATGATACTCGACTATGAGCACCTTTTAGGAAAGAAAAAAAGAAAAGAACACGAACATACTTGTACTCTTGGCTCAGTTATTTTAGTAGATTTTATAATTCTAATAAACTATAGCCTACAGACAAACATCCTACTCAATCAGTATAGAGGAATGCAAAATCTGGGCTGAGGGAGTTGAGACATCAAACAAAAAAAATACTATTTCAACTGAATTATTTATTTGTATCTTCGATTTGTCATGTGCAAACCTAGGCTAAAAGGTACTTATCTTCAAATCCCTAAGGTACACAATCTTAGTAATAATAGCAGTATTTTCTGAATTCCAAAAATTACAGATAAACAAAAGTCACTCTCTCAGAAGTGCCATAATCTAAGAACATTAAGCTTTGGGCACCAATTCTACAACTTATTAAGCATAGAGCATATCTTTAAATTGCAAAGAGAATTTTACCTTATTGTCAGGACAATGCCCATTAGTCACATTGCAGCGACCTCCTCCAGAAATTTTGACCTACCAAAACAAAAGAACAAAACTTCCCTCATTACAAACACAAAATTAATATTCTCCACTTTGAGAATATTGTATCAATTACCTTTGATAAAGGTTTCGCTTTTTCAATAACAACAACTTTAAGATTCGGCGCGAGAGTCTTAGCCCTTATAGCACCGTAAATTCCAGCTGCTCCGCCCCCTACTACTAACAAAAGCTCTTCACCTGACTACTTTACCAAAAACACATATATTACCAAAATTTGCAGAAAAATAGTTAAATTCTCTGTACATTACTTTCAATGTTACCTTTGGAGCAGCTGAGGAAAGAGTAGTTGCACTGAATTTTCTTCTTCCATGGCTAGGGATTGAGCATGGATAGTTTCCTTTGAAAGTTGAAGTTTGAGAGGCAAATCCAAGACGAAAAATGAATCTCTGCAGTATCAAACTCATTGATGAAGAATTAATTCAAACATTAATCAGTTCGAATTTTATGAAACGCTTTGTGGAATGCAAACTGATAAAGTGTGAGCTTTTTTTCCGTATTTTAACTAGTGATATTTTTGCATATAAAAAAATTATTAATACTAAATTGTTTTGAAATATTGACTATAAAACTTAATTAGTGGTCTAAAATGACTATTTTCCAATTTCACCTAAAAATATCTAGAAGAATTAACCTAAATTGCTGCATAGTTATATACAAACATCAATTAATTGTGGTTGTGTTCTAAAATAACCATGTCATAATAGATATGTCAAGTCTAAACGTGACAAGTAAAAATAAATGGAGTGAGTAATTAGATGAAATTTAAATTATAGCTAAGCATGGAACTTAAATTCTAGGTAACTTTCTATTTAAAACTATAACCTGATTATTTATAAAACTCATTTGATTCTTGAAGAGGGATTAGTAATTATAAAAAGGTGATATTTTGGAGTATCACTCTGATTCTTATCTCAATTGTATCAATATGCCTAATGATATGTTAGTTTTATTTTGTTTTTAGAACTTGAATTTTATTTTAGAGTAGAGAATCAATATTTTGTGCTCGAGTCCGGAGAATAAAGTCATCCTTAGTAGGAAGCTTTTAAAATCCTGACAATGAGGTTTCTTTATAGTGTGAAGTCGAATTAATCGAGTCAGTGTGTCGAGACACTGATTGCTTGAAGCAACAAAAGAAAAGGCCTGTTTGGAGAAAGTAGTACTAGAATACTAGTATTGCATCCCTTGTTTTGTACATCAAGATTATCAACCCCAAATCCTTGCGGCGCGAATTTGGAATAGTCAGTCTCTAATGCAACCGAATACCAAAAAAGTAACAGAAAATCGTAACGACATACGGCAAGAAATTGGATATTTCAACTTGATATGTAACCAAAATATACAGTCAAAGAGAGTTGCATTTGTCAACTCTCGACAAACAACTAATAGATATCAACTGGAATCTGCATCTCGTGGTTGCATTACATTCACTTAATATATATCAAACTACAACCAAAAGAAGAAAGAAATGCCTACAATTCCGGCAGGAGCTGATCTGGAGTGTTGTCTACTAGTTCACGTAAACACAATAGCTTTTGTGTGTATATTGTGATATGTATTACAAAATCAACTAAACATTTGACTATGAACCCAATTATTATTTTATATTAACTTGAGGTCACATATGAACCTATAAACTTCAAATCCTGGATCCCCTCTGGTTCCGAGGAAGATTTTGAATTACTTTCTTGTTGGCAAGCAAAATGTTTCACGATAGAGTCTTCAACACCGACCATTTGGATGTAAGAACATCTGCCGTCAGCTCTCTTGCCACTGTCCAGCAGCACAATGCCATTCATAAAACAAGATGCAGGATTACAAAACCACAGAAGAAAACACCAACAGACAGAGGTCAAAGCAAGAAGGCTCCTAGATTAGATCTATACGCTAAAGATAGTGAAAAAGATTCATTTGAGGACTACTGCATTTGGCAAACAAAAGACGAACTTTAGACAAGAAAGCAACCAACTCTAGATTGTTGTTTTGATCTATGGTTCCTCGATTATAGTAATTTCCGTCCTAACTCATGCACACATATTATTCAAATAGACTAAAGGCCTAATGACTGTCCCTTACCACAGAGAGTTATAGTACCTTGTAAATGAACGACCAGCTAACATATTAGTAATAGAATCTGGCAGCATTACACAATATTCATAGACGAACGATCAAATATTAGTAATGTTAAATCCAAATGAAAAGACTAGTTATCATATATGAAAACACCAAGTAACAAATGTACAACACAATTGTCATTGTAGAATCACATTTCTGTTTTAAAAAACCATGTGTCTCAGCTCATGCTATTTGCAATAGTTGTCCAGCTGATTGTACATTCTTCAAAAGAGGATTAAGTATACTGACCTTTAGACGATGCAGACATTACAACAACATGCATAGTTGCATTGTTTGGAGGTAAGGCTAAACGGAGAGGATATAAATTCCCATTGAATTTGTTACGCGAACAAACAATAATCTTCTCTAGCCCTGTTTCTTCTTCTAACTTTCGAGTCAGTTCCTCTAATCCATGCCCTTTGAACTGTAAAGAAGGCCCTTCCGCTGAATCACTCACATTTCCATTTTCATCCGCCACATGGTAATAGATAAGCCTACCTTCAGATTTCACAGACTGCACATTTCATACAAATCTAGGACATCAGTCTTATTCAATACAGTTAACACACTGATTTATTACACTATGAGAACACTTTGTTTGGTTGCACACTGACCACAAAATCAAATTTATACTTGAACGTTGGTTTAACTTTATAGCACTTCCAATGTGGGGAAACAATACAATCAATAATTAGCTTGTTTAAACTAAGCACTTGTTTCACATTAGTTTTGATCTAATGAATCATAAGAACAATATAATATCATCATCATCATAATTTTGTTGGCGAACCAAATTCCATTTAGCATCAAAATGTACCATCAACAGAGCGAATACAAACCTGAGTCCTGGAAAATTTAGCAGATGTAAGACGAAAAGATGAGCTCAAATCATCATCACCCACTGATTCTGATTGCGAAACGCTTTCATCAGGCAGTACCTCAACAGTATCAACTGTCCATAAGATCCAATCTTGATGTCTATGAGGTATGTCATGTGTAACTGAATTCCTCCAAGGAGGTAATCCACTATTCGCCCTTAAAAAATTCCCATATCTTGTTTTCAGCTTCACCACAGATCCCTCCTTTATAGGTTCCCATTCAACTGATGAATCCAATTTACTAGGCAAACTTTGGACAACTTTCTGACCCGTTACCCCGAACAGACGTTGATCGTCTAAGGCCGTTAGGTATTTTCCATAAATACTTTTCAAACGGATCACATTGTCCAATCCTTCAGGGAATTCGACAGTCCATTTAACGGTCTTTGTAGATCCACTGCGATCTTGGTATACGCATTCTTGATCAGGATCAGCGTGTAAGAATTTGTCATGGTTGCTCTTTAGCCTAACGGATTTTGCTTTCTGGAAAAATTCCATTTAGAATTGAAGAAATGAAAATTTGATGTACAATTTTCAAGAATTAAATACCTAATAAGGAATGATCTTATTGAATTGAGGAAAAAAGAATACACGTAAAGGAAGAGTGTTTGTTTGTGAAACAGCTATTATTAATGTATGTAAGATGTCGTAATTATGTAACGGGCAGATAGGCAATATGTTTTCTGTGTGAAATCTTTGACTTTAACGTCCTTTTTTTCTTTTTCTTTTTTGATCTATATATTGTGTCTCCGCTAATTTTATGCTGGCTTGTACTAATATGATAATATCTAATTTTGTCAATCAAAGCTTAATATGTTTTTTTTTTTTTGTATGGATTTTTCTATATATTTTTACTTTTCATGTCAATTTATTTTTCTCCGATTAAACTACAAGTTTACTTGCCTAACTACTTTTAATATACATTGAATAAATTAATTTATTGAAAGAAATAACGACGACAATAATAATAATAAATTCAGACAAGTCTGAAAAGGATAGAGTGTATGTATATCTTAGTTCTATCTTAAGAGGGTAGAGAAGTTAGACCCTCAACTCAAAGGAAGATGTAAAAAAAGAGAACTAGCAACAAACAAAACAACAATAAGATAGTAGACTAATGAAACAACAACTAGTAATAAAAATAAATAAAAAATACGAAGAAAAAAAAGGAATAAAACTAGTACTCCAAGAATGGGAAAGCAATACAATACGTCCGACTACCTACTAATATTTTTCTACCTTAATTCTCGACCTCCACATCCTCCGATCAAAAATTATGTCCTTGATGAATTCAATTTGCATCACGTTTGTATTTGATTTATGGCTTGCCCATTTTTATAAGTGAAACTTTTATATGGATCCGAATGAAATAAGCTATATAGAGCGTATTTCCTATTATATGATTATATACGAGTAACATATTGATGTTTTTAATTAATCAGATATAATCTAAATATGTATATACATCTGTTTCATTTATCAATTTGCATGAAAATAATTAAATCAATTGTTATTAAGAGACGTAACGTAATGTAACAATCCCTAAATATTTGTTCAACATGAAAGCATTTTTTTACTAATTTAAAGTTCTTATCTAACAAATGATCGTGACTTGTGTCATTTGTTTGGTCCCAGACTGACCACAAAATCAAGTATTTGTATTAGGTGAAGGCATCTTATGTGATTAGATGAATAAAAAAATCAACTCCTATAAAACCTTAGTATAATTTTTCAAGAATCCAGCGTGCCCCACTCTGGGGCTCACAGGGGTCATGTGGTAAGATAGATAATAGAGATAGTAATATATAGTTTCTAAATAAAATCTAGAATTATTTTATTTTGAGTTTGATTAGAGTATTAATTAATTTTAATATTATTTATTTCATATTTGTAATATAATGATGAGATAATTATTTCATATATATGCATGATAGATAACTAATCAACTAATATATCTTAATTTATGAGGTAATTTTATCTATCGCATTTTTCATATCAAAATCTTACTCATTGACAAGCCTTAGGGCCAATTATGAAGTGTTTTATCCGATGAGTAAGCTTTGAATATGTTTTAGCTTAGATTATATACATGTATTTGTAAATTTATTAAATATATATATATATATATAAATATTAGATCATGAACTTAGTATATTAAATTTGAT
The DNA here is from genome assembly GCA_029582245.1 of Solanum etuberosum. Lineage (NCBI taxonomy): Eukaryota > Viridiplantae > Streptophyta > Magnoliopsida > Solanales > Solanaceae > Solanum > Solanum etuberosum. Next base: position 21,286 of record JAJONR010012057.1, on the reverse strand, counting down.
GAAAGTAAAAGAATTATGAATGCAAACTCATAAAATTCAATTTATAAATTTGTTTCCAAATCAATGTATTATATTGTTCTTTTACTTGCTTTGTTTCCTGTTGGTCAGTCCCCTAACTCAAGTAATTACTCTTTTCATTTCATGATTTGTCACATATCGAGACAAATTACTTAAACTTTGATAGATGTTTTCCTTTCCTATATTTATATTTGAAAAACAATAAATTACAGTTTATAATATTTTTCATATAATTTTTGAATATTAAAATCTTAAATAAGTTGACTTTAAAAATGATTAATATTTTTTGAAAAATTTCATATAATTTTTGAATATTAAAATCTTAAATAAGTTAACTTTAAAAATGATTAATATTTTTTGAAAAATGAAACGTGACAATTATTAGAGAACTGAGGGAGTGGGGTGTCGCGTCGGTGGACATATTATAGGGGAGTTTCATGAATTTGTCGTTTGGGATGCTTAATTAATCAGCACTTGATCATTAGCCCAACTGCCAACTTCCTCAGCTAGCGCAGATGCTCCATTTTTCCTGATTCTCATGTGAAATTGTCGGCTGGTTTGACAAGGCACACCCGGTCATGAACTTGCGACTAATTTTCGTTTAGTTATTTTTATAATAATTCGTTTCAATTAAGCAACTAAACACATTGAAAAGGTTTATATAAGACATTTTAAGATTTTGGAAAAAAAATTATTCATGCTTTCAAGTGTCGCGAATTTTCTTGAAAGACAAAGGTGGAAACATGGATACATGTGTTAATGACTGTCATCCCGTACATGTCGTAAGGTATTTAGTTAAGTATCGTAATAAGTGCAATCCTTGTATTTAGTTATCATCATTGAGTATAGTTAAGTTAATCATATGAAATACTCTTTCTTCCCAATTACTTGTCTAATTTTCCTTTTTACTTGTCTAATTTTGACAAATCAAGAAAGGATAAATTATTTTACCTATTATATCCTCAATTAATTAATATTATTAAAAAGGTAGAACTTCTTGAAAATCTTAAATTTTTAACTCATCCACTTCATTATTAATAGGATTAAAAAGGTAAACTCACTATGTCAATCATTATTTTCTTAATAGATGTGTCAATTCAAAAATCAAAAGTGGACAACTAATAGGGGATAGAAAAAATATATCATGTCCTTAAATTATATACACTCTCAGCTTTAATTAGAAAACACCTTAGATTTTACAACTTATTGAGTGGAAAGTGCATGATTAATAGAAGTAATATTTTTTTAAGTGGTTAACTTTATCTACCTACTTAACATTTAAAAAAGCACGCAAAAAGAAATTCAAAATTTAAATCAAATGCGTATAATATTAAAGTATACTATAACACGTCAGAATTCAAATGTCTTGTCATTTCTTCGCAAACTAAAAGAGAAAACGTCATAAATACTCTCTTAACTATTGGAGTAGGTCTAAAATAGTCCCTTAATTATTCACTTATCAAATTTAGTTCTTCAAATATTTAAAACCGGTAAGTGTATAGTTAAGAGACAAACCGTAAATATATAGTTAAAGGACCAAACCTGATAAGCTTTTTGAATAATTAAAGGACTAAGTGTATAGTTAAAAGACCATTTTAGACCTACTCTTATAATTAAGGGACTATTTTATGATATTTTTTCCAAACTAAAATATACGACTTTGATCGAAATTCTCCCCCGCATATATCTTACCGCACTTCCGAAATGTTCTCCAACAATGTATCTTGGCCAAACAATGAAAGACTGGTGAAACAAAAGAGGTTACATCTCATAACAAGAACAAAATGGTATTTTGCAATATCATTTGAATTAGCTTCACTTTAGACTTTGGCTTCTCCCATTAATAATTTCAAAAGACCCTTTCAAATATATGTGCACATCTTTCAATCTCTCATGCATGTATACAAAAGGGTCTTTTGAATGTCATAATCATCATAGATTGTATATAAGAGTTTATTTTTTTCCTAATTAAAATTAGTAACATTTTCTTCAAGTTTGTAATTAATCCGAGCGATTTTGAATTTGAGGCTTGGAATTAATTAGCTTATGGAGCACTTGGAGAACGCCAAAACCATTCGCCTGAAAACGCACAATGGTAAATACCTCACAGCAAGCAATGATGAGAAATCTATACGCCAAAAACGTGATGGCTCGACTGTAAATGCACTTTGGGCCGTTGAATTTTTGGATGGTCAACAATACTTACGCCTTAAAAGTTGTTATGGAAAGTACTTGACAGCTTCAAATGTTCCATTACTTCCTAAGGTAATTTCTCAACCATCATTTTCATCACAAATTTTTAACATTTATGTGGGGAATCAGACTCTCGTTCAAATAGTCAACCAACTTAGCTATATATCAAATTCGTCTAAAGACGCGATACGGGCATTTCCTGAGACCCTTTGGAGGAATACCACCATGGAGGAACATTGTTACACATGATGTTCCTCATAGGAAAAAAGCAACTCTATGGGAAATTGAAATTATGGAGACTCATATGGCTCACAAAAAAGCTCTACCTGCACCACCAAATTTCGCCCATATTACCAAAGCATTCTCTTGTAATTTTACTGAGCCCATATAAACAAATGAGTCTAATTTCTGGGAGCTTTTTATTTCATTAGTAACTCAAAAATCAAACAATGTTTCTGGTTACAACATGTCTATGTATCTTTTGCTATAACTTGTATTTACTGCCTCTGCCCCTAATTATTTATTCACTTTTGAATTAACACATATTAAGAAAACAATAATTAATATAATAAGTTAAATCATTTTGGCTTCTTTTAATCTGAATTGAAAATTTAAGATTTTTCAGTTCTACATTTCTCAAAATTAATTAATTTAAGGGTATTATAGATTTAAAAAAATTATCATTTCTTGATTTGTTAAAATAAAGTGAAAAAGAAAAATTGGATAAATAGTTAGGTGTGTTCTTTTTTAAAGTGTATACAAACAACATTAATTATCGGAGTTGAGATTAGTATTCATTTGCTTTTCATTCTATTTAATCAACATGAGCCAAGAGTGCAACTTATTTATCGGAGTTGAGATTAGTATTCATTTGCTTTTCATTCTATTTAATCAACATGAGGCAAGAGTGCAACTTCTACGGATGGCTGGGCGTCTCAATAGAATTTTCTCCATACTCACCTCTAATTAAAGGTAAAGCGAAATCACCAATACACCACTATGGAAGAACAAGAGCAAGATAGAGAGAATTTCATTAACCTTAGTTAAAATTGTTAGGTTAATAAATCTGATCCGTTGAATTATTGAGAACTCTTAATTCTGTGCACTGGTTATATTTCTTGATCGTAACTAAATTGGATATAACTATTTTGGAAAAAAAAATACCAAAGTTCAGATAAAACGTGAATTTTGCTCAGGATACATGAATGTATTCTCATAGATTTCTCTCTGAAGTCTGACATGTGAAATTTTCATGAATACTTCACAGCAGAAAATCCAAATAACACAAAATCACATTAAAACAATTTCAATAGATCGTATAGCAATATTGTAAGAAAATCACATTAGTCACATGATATATTAGTATAAGGCATGCAATCACTGAGCTACTGGATCTCACAAATCTAACAAAAGACTAAAAAATGTAATAGAAAAATGTGGGAGATCAGGAGAGTAAAAAAAAAGGTGTTATCTGTCACTGTTCAATCAGAAACACGGACCAATTTCGTTCACATCTCCCAAATACTACAAGCAAAAACATCAAAATTCCAGAAATTAATCTAACGCGAAAACAAAATTCTGTTACATATATATAAAGTAATCATCAGAGACTTAAATACTACGAATCATGGAATTTACCATCATATTGTTGCAGTTTTTTTCTCATCATCTGATTTCTATTCAGTAAAATTGTATAGGTATTTCAGGTTCATTGACAATTGTTACATGACTAAATCAGTATACATCTAATACAAAATTGACCATAAATAATATGTATCATCGTTTACTGAACCATTCCATCATAAATTAAGTCAAGTGGTTCACCCAATAACAATGCAATTCTTGATATCCCTGACGTTTACGAGAGACCCATTCACAAAGAATGGTAATAGATCCCTGCTTTTTTCATCAGGATTTCTAAAAAGTTTTTTAAGTTCAAGAGAAGAAAGCTCAGAAGCCAAGCGTAACAAGAAAATTTCATTGAAGATCCAAGCTGATCCAAGCTTAAAATAGATCTCCTTACATGTTCGCTATCTCATCAATGCTTAAAATAATTTGACTACTATTAATTTGAAGGAATGCTGGGGATAAAAAAGAACATCCTCCAATCGTGATAAGTAGCATTATCTAGGCACCGTGCAAAAGGTAGTTTCTCATAGAAATAAGAAGAAGATACCCGTTGTCTGAGATATGCCATTGAAAATAGTGTGCATGTATATATATATATATAATAAATATATCCAAGATATTGTGTCAAGAGAGTACAATTAACTCTAATGGATCTTCATCTTGGATTTGTTTAGGCTTCATGCGGCAGACGGGTTACCATTAACCGGCACCTGCTGCAGACTCTTGTGTGAAGCCATAATTAACAATATCCAAAACTTAAAGCAAAAGAATTTCTGTAATTCATAACCATTAGCAAAAAAATCAAATCATGTAAACACATAAGTTGCAAACAATCAATGGTATAATTTGAACTAAAACTATAAGTGTAAATTTTGCTCAGATACATGAATATCTTCTCATAGATTTCTCTCTGAAGTCTGACATGTGAAATTTTCATGAATTCATCACAGCAGAAGACACATAATTTTCAAAAAAATTCACGTTAAAACAGTTTCAAATGGATCATAGAGCAATAGCAGATAATACAAATAGCTCTCATACTAGAAAAAAATTCATCTACTCATGCTTTAGATCGGTATAGCGTATATTGCCAAAAGGCATACAATCATTGAGCTATTTTTCACAAATCTGGCAATTAAACATAAAAAAATATAATAATAATAGTGGGAGATCAGTAGAGTAAAAAAGAAAGGTGTTATCTGTCACTGTTCAATCAGAAACACGGACCAATTTCGTTCATCATATCTCCCAAATGCTATAACCAAAACATCAAAACTCCAGAATTTAATCTAACACCAAAATCGAATTCTGTTACAGATATATAAAGAAATCATCAGAGACTTAAATACTACGAATCATGGAATTTACCATCATATTGTTGCAGTTTTTTTCTCATCACCTGATTTCAATGAACAAAAAACTTCAAACAAAAATTATAATCAATAAAAAGAAACACCAAATAGAGGCAGCGGCCGGCGAAGAAAACAGCTCAAATTAGTATACTTTCATTATACCATCATAAGGTTATTTATAGCTACTAGAATTCTACCCAACCTGACTCTTAAACCCTAATTTCATATTCTTTCAAAGTGGGCTGGGCTGGGCTGGGCTGGGATAGGTAAGCCTCAACGTTGGGCTAGTTCTGATGAAGCTTAGTTTGATGCAGCCCACTTTAATTTTGAACAATTACCATTCACAGCCACTAATTTATAAGGGAAACTTTCGCAAATACTCACTATAATAAACTTAATTATGTTTTATAACTATAGTTTGCATTTTTACGGGTTGTAGCTACAGTATAAGCTGTCTCGTTTGTATAATTCGCGGATTTGTATGATTCGCGGTACATTTGTATAATTCAGTTATTTTTGTATAAACTTGAAAAACGAATTTATACAATTACAAACATCAGAAGTGTGTAAACAGTTATACAAATTATATTATACAAATTCTGAATTATACAAAAGTTATACAAATTATATTATACGATTTCCGAATTATACAAACGTGCGAATTATATAAAACAAAAAAGCTGAGCAGCATAATTATAACTAAAAGTAGGTCGCAAATTATAATTAAGGCAAACTATAGTTATTTAACTAATTAACTAGTATATATTTGCTTATACGCGTAATTTTTTCAATTTATAACTAAATATGTAAAGGCCCGTTTACAAGTTTAATATTATAATATATTAAATTATATGACACATGTTGATTTACCCATTCTCATCTAATCTATATAATTATCACTCTCATCTTATTTCCTCTTTATATTAAAAATATTTTTTATCTCTCAATTAAATAAAAAGCACGGCTACACCAACCGCAAAAGTTATACTTTTCAATTCAAAAAATAAACATACGCAATTCAAATAGAAAATCAACACAAATTATTTAGATAAAATGTACTATTAATTCTAGTGATAATATTATATGTTTAGTTAAAAGGTAATGGAGCTTTGTTTGATATTTTAAATTTTTTTGAACTAATCTATTTACAACTTATTATCTATTAATATATTTTCGATAATAAGAACAACATATTATATTGTAACAAATCACTAACATTTTATCAACTTGAAAGAAATATTTTACATATTATATAATAAGATACTAACTCTTTGCTTCCAAAATTATAAATTATAAATAAATATGAAATGAATTTTATAATAAAAACACAATTTTGGGAGTATTTGATTCTTGGGTCCTAATGTAGATCTCCAGTACACTAATGTTCAGTAGATATCAATATCATGTTTATTTTTTGCTTATCTAGGTAAAAATTGATGATTGAAATTTATAATTAAAAAGGTAAATAATTTTAATCAAAATAAAAAATAAAAAATTATGTAGCCACCACAAAAAACTTTCTGCTACTTGATTTATTTGTAAAACTGTATTTTACAGCATAACACATACCTCATGAACAAAAATTATAATTGAATGTAAATAAGAAGAAGAAGCAACCAGCAAAATAGTATACTTTCATCACGCCACCGCATGGTTATTTATAGCTACTAGTACTCTATCAGGTTGGCTGATTTTTAAATCCTAAATTCGTTTCTTTTCAAAGTGGGTTGGGCAAGGATGGGTTGGGATAGTGTATCCAATCTTCTGAAATCTCAACGTTGGGCTAGTTCTAATGAGGCCTAGTTTGACGCAGCCCACTATACTTTGGAACAATGATCATTTGCAGTCAGTGTTTTTTTTTATAAATATAGCTATGTTTTGATTTGTCCTTCCTGACCTCTCTTAAACGGGGAGAGGGGGAAGGGAGAAGCAGGGCTCGAAGAACGAGCCGAGCCGTGCAAGGACGCGGGGATAGAAAAAGTTGTCGCGTACTGCTGCGCCAGTTGGTCGATTCGGATTTATGTTCGGAATCTTTCGCATGGGATCATCATCTGATGCAGTATCGATGCGAGAGGGAGAAGCGGGGATTGATAGCTTTCAAGAACCAGTGGAAAGGGTTACCATTATCTTTTTTGTAGTGATGAATCTTGTATGTGTTCCTAAGAAAAGAAATTTTGAGATGGAGCTTAACCTGAGTCTCGGTTAAGAACGGCGATGATATTCTTATTCTTACGAAGCAATTAGCATTTCCTATTGATTTGTCCCCTGGACTGGACCTACAATTTGTTCTCATCAGGAACCTCTGGTGTTGGATGTAGATTTGGAACTTTCTTTATTGTCTTGAAACTCCGCTCTGAACCCGAATCGTAGAACTCGGACATGATAGATTTCTCATCTCAGGTTAATCAATTCTCTCTTCTCTTTGACCTCTTGCCTCTCTCTTTGATGTCTCTTCCTTATCTTTCTTTATGTAATACAAATCAGCAAATGGTAACAACCAATTATACAAATTCGAGTGGTAACACAAATATATATAATAATATATAAACACAGTACACAAAGCTGATAAATATAAATACAATTTACTACGAACTACAATAACGATACAATTGTATTTTAATACAAATTGTATTTTTTACCATACTTGATACAATTGATTTGCATCAACTAATTGAAAACAATAGTCTTTGATACAATTGTATTATTTGATACAAACCATTAGTATCAATTGTATTCATGATACATTTATCGGTCAAAAGTACAATTATCAATCAGATATACAAATTGCATTCGTTGATATACTTGATGCAATTGCTTTGCATCAACGAGTAAAATATAATAGTCTTGATACAAATCATACCATTGTATTTATTGATACAAATTAATTATAGCAATTGTATTCATGATACATTTATTAGTCATATATTCACTTATCGACCAGACATACAAATTAATTGTATCTCTCTCCCAAAACTTCCATCATCTCTTCTCCCTCTCCCAATATCGCTCATCTCTCTCCTTCTTATAACATGTAACTAGGAATCGTAATTAAGCAAACTATAACTAAGAAACATTATTACACATCTAGTTTTAGCTATTTTTTGATACAAACGTTTCTTTTACGATATACATTTTCTCATTATGTTACGTTGGATCATAAATGTGTAAAAAGATCTTTTATATATTTATATACATGTATATATCTTCCAATTAAAATGACCTATTTATAAACCTCCTAAAAACACTTGAAAAGCCAAAGTTGAAACTTGTGATGAGTTGATAATTTTGTAAAACTCTAGAACAACATATTCAATAAAATTTCATACATGGAATATGAGGAGGATAGAATGTACGCATTAATAAATAATTTAGTGTATATAAATTTTTAATTTACATTTTATTTTACTTAAGTAACCTCTCACTAGAAAAATAAATTTGAGATCGCATTGAGTAGCTGCATCACCTTTTGACTATCAATTATTATTCAAAATAAAAATAAAAATGATTTATTGTGTGTTGTTTTTTAAGAGAATAAACACAAATATAACAACTACAAAAAAAATCAACTCGGACCGAGTCATATGGGCCACGTTAACAATCATTGACAAAGATTTCACCGCGTCCAACATCTTGGACGCTTTCGCCCCGGTTTTCCATTTTGTCACATAGTATCTAAAAATAATTTTTAGGGTTTGTTTTTTATTCCATCTCGTATTATAAAAAACATTTATTTTTAAAATTAACATTATTTTGCTTTGACCTTAAAATTAATTCTCTTTGAAGTATAAGTATTGTAAAGTTTTGAAAAAGTTCTTCCATATTAATTCTGATATTAATAGTTAAGACACTTAGATAGAGTGTATTCCAATGAATAAAGAGTAAATTAGTAAAAGTACCCCTTTCATTTATGAATTTGTTAGAGACAAGTAAGGGAAAAAAAGTAGACAAGTAAGGAGGGAGTATTTTGCATAAAAAATATAGTTTGAGTCACTTTATTTGGAATTGAAGATAAAGTTATGTTTGATTATAGTTTTGTAAATAATATTTAATTGTTTGAATGTATTTTAAAAAAAAATATGAATTATGATTTAAAAATAAAATATAATTTAAATTAGACTTTATATACATATTTTATTAGGATATATTTTAAAAGAAAAATATAGTAAAAAAATAAAAATAGAATTTGGGGTATTTACTTCAAATTTTTATGACTGGACATTAATTTTTAAATAAAATGAATTTTTTTTCTAACCAAACTAAAATGGTTATAATTTTTTCCTTAGATCAGAACTAAAAGCTAAGGCAGAGACGAAAATGGTTATCTTTTTTCCTTGTATTTTACTCTCAAAGCCTATTAAAAGCAAGTAGTTGGGCAGAACGTTCCAGAAAGAAGACCTTTGACTATGAGTTGTGGTGGAGTAATATACACTGTTTCATCTTTAATCAGATATCTTGATTTGAATCTATGTGAGTATGAAATCATCTTTATTAAAGAGTTTTTTATTCTCAATGTGAAATTTTCTGATGTGAATTTGAATTTAATCGAGCCCCAAAACAAGTATTAAAATACACTGAATTAGAAAAAGAAAAAAACCTTTGACTTGCAGCCACGGAAATAAAATTCAATGGGCGCACTGCCGAACCTTTGAAAATAACGCATCTGTTAACTTAGACCAGGGATATGCTACTGCTCTTTTTTTCTTCTTTCATTTTCCATGAACTGAGTTCTGAAAAAAAAAGAAAGAAGAAAAAGCTACTATATAAATAAATAAAGAAGCGAAACCCTTGAGCACGAATAAATATTAAACCCAAAAACACGAACATCATTCGTAACTTCCCAATGGACCGTCAACTTTCTCTTCTCTTTCTGTTTTTTCTCAGTTTACTTTCCATTTTCCCTGATCTCTCTGGTTCTACACCTCTTCGGGTCTCCGGTGGGCATGGCGATAGAAAAACGTATGAATTCCGTTTCTATTTCTATGTTTTTCGTTGATTTTTTTTTGCTTAAAATGTACGTTATTTGTATTAAGCATTTGTGCTTTTATTTTCAGAAAATTGTCGGTGCTGAAATTGGTGACTGGTGGATCGTCTTCTACAATTGATCCGACCCGGGTGACGCAAATCTCCTGGCGACCGAGGTTTTTCTATCTCCTTTTTTGGTCTATTTGTTTGTGTAAATGCATTTTGCGTATGTCTAATTGATATTCAAGTGACTCTGATAATGAAATGAATTATGCAGGGCTTTCGTATATAGGAATTTTTTGACCGATGAGGAATGTGATCATCTCGTTACTCTGGTTAGCTTTTTTCCTGTAGTACAATAAGAAATGCATGATTGTTGCTCTTTCTGAGAAAAATGTGCTATTACTTAATCAACTATGCGTCAATCTCAGATTAGTTTGTATAACAATTTAAGACAATTAGGATTAATGAATGAACTATTCCTGCACGGATGAATGATGAACAAATCTCGAACCAGAATGAAAAGGCTCCTGATGAACAGTGGACACATTGTATGTGGAGCAATAATAATGAAGTCTTAATCCTAGCTATTTGAGACTGTCTAATTCTCTGGTGCTGAAAGATCTCTCTTTTGCATAGCAGTTTAAGCTCACTTGATGTTGTTTATATTCTTTCGAAATTTGAATGAGTAGGCTAAAGATAAGCTGGAGAAGTCTATGGTGGCTGATAATGAGTCAGGAAAGAGCATAGAGAGTGAAGTTCGGACAAGCTCCGGCATGTTTCTTAGCAAGGGCCAGGTTCACAAAATCCTATTTTCTCTGTGATTTCAAATGTTTGATGGTTTTCTTCTCTTTTTTTGTGATGTATCAATCTGGATGTGTTCTGTCATCTTCCTTGCGACAGTTAAATATTATATTGTGATGCCTTTGGTATTAAGTATTTTGTTTTCTAGTTACTTCCTTTTCTATTTTTACTATCAGAATTTGTCATTTAGAAAGAGTGGCATCACATCTCATTTCATATTTATGAAACCATTTGTATGTGAAAGAACTGGGCATCACCAAAGGTCGTGTGTGATGTATATGATCCCTCCATCTTAAACAGAGGTTCGGGTTCGAGCCTTGAGGATTGAAAAATTCTAATAGGGAGTGCTTCCCTCCTTAATGGCCCGCGCCTGTGCTAATCTGTATTAGTTTGGGGTCTGAAGCAGGTACTGACACCTGTAAGAAACCAAAACAAAAAAGAAAGAGGTTGACAGATCTCATAAAGAAGCATCTTCAATTGGTTGTGAAACTAATCATTGGTTACACTACAAAGATGATCACTGGATAACTGGATTTAAATCTTCTGAATCTTTAGCATTGGAGCCTTTTCTAACGATCAATTTAATACGAAATTAGTGTTTAAACTTCCTAATAACCTTAGAAGACCATCTTTTCATAAAAAAATAACCTTAGCAGACCATCTTTTGTTAATATTTCCTGTGAAGGGTCTAGCCTTGTGGTATTGTGGAACTTTGCCTATTTGACCCAATAAACATTTTGATAGTGGTAGGATATGATCTACTTTCCCTCATCAAGATCATACTTCCAATTTGGCTATTGCTTAGATAGAAGAGACTAGAAAGTGGTAATTTAATCTTTGTCATCGGATGATAATGGATTGATTATCAATATATGATTGATTACCATATTCCAAGGATTTTTTGTCAAAGCTCTGCCCCTGTACTTATCTCTATGTCACTGCTTATGGCCAGATTTGAGGCTTGTTGCTTAATTTGTCTTACTAGTCAATTGGTCCCCTGTCAGATTCAGTTTACTGTCAGGATTCTCATTTTTTGAATACCAGGTCTGCAAGTAAAAAGTTATTTTGATCTTTCTTTTTGCAAATGTCAAAGTAGTCCAGCTATGGGTTTTGTGATTACCGAATTCTATGAGGAACTCCTTACAGCGAACACTGATGTATGCTTTAAGAGCATGTGATGTTACCTAGTTGAAATAAAGTAACGAGCTTGCCAAACTGTCCCTGTCTAGTTAAAGTTTAATCCTGTTAGAGAAGACTTAAAACTAGAAAATATAAATGAAGTTTATATGCAGAAAATTGTACCTTTTTAGGTATTTCAGGTTCTTCTTAAATACTAATGGCACGTCTGAAGATTATTTAAGGATTCAGCTTCTGGGGTAGTGTCAATACAAACAGTACACCAAGTATGATGCTGCAAAATAACTGGAACTCGGACAACTGTTACATGACTGAGAACTTAGAACATACTTTGATATGTACTTTAGAGTTTCTACTAGTTCATATGCATTCTGTGTGAAATTGGTAGCATCATTAATCATGTACCATTGAGTGAACCAAGAATAACGTGAACCCTCAGTGATCTATACTCTACTATTGGAAACCTCTCTTGAGCATTATGCTGTTGACATTTAATGGTTTTAGAAACCCTTGGAGATGGCTTGTCATTTTACATCCCCTTCAGGTTGAGTCAATGACTTCCTTCGGATTATATTTTCTCACTGAAGTTTTCCTGCTTATTTCTTCAGCTGGGCATACTTGTAATTTCATGTCCTCATATGGACTATATGGTAGTTCAACTATCTCTGTCTTGAATTGAAATTGAATTCCTGAATCTCTACCTATGCCGCTTTACTTCTCCACTTCAAAAACTTTTCCCCAGTGGATTAATATTAGTCTATGTAATTTTTGCTGAAAGAGACCACTGACATTTGTTTTGTTTTTCTTTTATAAGGATGAAGTAGTGGCTAATGTGGAGGCTAGGATAGCTGCCTGGACATTCCTTCCTAAAGGTACTACAGTGCTTCAATGATGTTAAGTGGCTTTCATCTCACTGTCTCATGTGTCTGTAATGTATATGTGTATATATCCGTAAGCGAGATTCTTAATTTATTAAGTTGGTATACAGAGAATGGGGAATCTATTCAAATACTGCATTATGAACATGGCCAAAAGTATGAGCCACATTATGATTATTTCCACGACAAGGTCAATCAAGAGCTAGGTGGTCATCGGGTGGCTACTGTTCTTATGTATTTGTCAGATGTAGAGAAGGGCGGGGAAACCATTTTTCCTAATTCAGAGGTAACCAGTAATTGTATGATTAATCCTTTTCTGTTATGCCGGCGATTATGATGCAGTATTTTCCTTTTTTCCTCATCAACGGGAAACCTGCAGGCAAAAAAATCTCAGCCAAAGGGTGATGACTGGTCAGATTGTGCTAAAAATGGATATGCAGGTATGTCTCACACAATGAATAGTTTGAGTATGGCATCTATATTTATGGAGGTCCCATCAGTATTCATGTATTATCCATTGTTTTGAAAGTGCATATATATGGATTCATGATGAGGCATAATAGGGAAGAAGATAAAGGAGGTGCTCTTGCAAATTCTCTGTAATGGAGCATTTGCTTGTGCTTAAAATGCAAATAACATGTTCCTTTTTAAACATGTCCCTTTTTCTTCATGTCCATCAGTCCATGGAAATGTCTTGTAGTATGGTTATGGTAAAATCTCCGCAATTGTGCAAACGACTTAATAATGTGCTTCTTTGCATGGGATCCTATTGGTCGATGGATTTTATTAGCTGCATGAGTCCTTTCTTTCCCCTGTCTGACTGGACTGCATAGTCATTACCGTATGGTTCAACATTCAGTATCTTTTTTCATATTCTCTTGATTCTCCTTGTTTTAATGGAAAGCAACGTAATTGCTGTGGGATGCCATTTTGATTGTGCTTCACGTTGGCTAGGTGTAGAGAGCAATATCAGTAGTTATCCATTTCACCATCAGCTTACCAGAGTCTTCCTGTCATCGCCCCTCCATATAGTGAAAAGAATCTGAAGGACTTCTATAGAAGATGGAGGAATCAGTACAAAACACCTCATCCTGTTTCATAGACCACCATAAGATGCTTAAGGGAAAAAAATGTTGTTAACACAGTAGAACTGAAGTAAAGCTTGTCATTATAACAACAATAAATAAAACCACTGAAATAAATCTTGTAATTAACTTCTCAATTTCGATATGTTCATGTCTTATTTGCAGTGAAACCTAGGAAGGGTGATGCATTGTTGTTTTTCAGTCTTCATCTCAATGCAACAACTGATCCTCTAAGCTTGCATGGAAGCTGCCCTGTTATCGAAGGTGAGAAGTGGTCTGCTACTAAATGGATTCATGTGAGGTCCTTTGAGACTGTATTTAATAATGAATGCCAAGATCAAAACCCGAACTGCTCCCAGTGGGCTGTTAATGGCGAATGTGAAAAAAATCCTGTATACATGGTGGGTTCTGGAAATTCTGTAGGTCATTGTAGGAAGAGCTGCAAGGTTTGCTCCTGACAGGAATATGTAGACAATTTTCTATCACATATAAATATAACTAGTTGAGCAATCTTATCCACATTCTTTGTATATCTTGGTTTGTACATTAAGTACCCTCTTAGACAGTTTAAAGTAAGGAGATCTTTTCGAAACATGGTGGATTGATGAACTGATTACTTTTGTAGTAGCACTGAGTAGATCAAAGTTTTGATATTACCCTCAAACTTGCCTGCCTTGTTTTTCCTGTCTATGATTGTACTAGGCATCCAAGGGTTTGGCCTCGGAATGGTTAATAAGGTGGAAGGAGAATTATGAGGTTCAAAGTCTAAATGAAATAGAAAAATCACTCATCTATCTGAGTTATTTGTTACCAGAGTTATCTGGTAACTAACTATGCTGGTGAGTGGTGAGACGTTCAAAAATCTTCATTTTTAAAAAAAAATTCGTGTCTAATTAAATGGTGTCACATCAATTGAAATGGAAGAAGCTATACTATAGTAGTAAGAGAACAGAAAAAAAAGGAAAGAGTTCCAAAACTCCCCTAAAAATACTAGTAATATCTTTAGGCCAAGGGAATTCAAGTGCACAAAAGGATTAGTCAAGAAGTGACCAAACTTCTAACTAATCATATAGTTAAATATATTGGAATTGGTTTTACGATTTTTCGGAAGGCATGTTATTTTATTTAAACTTTATCTCAGATTTTCTCTTTTATCAAGAGATGAGAAAACTTCAATATCAGTAGTGGTCATTAGTCATCACTCATGAATCGTAAGTTGCTAGTTAATTTGTAATATTGAGGATATTTATATAAATGTATAAGTTGGGGAAATTAGCTTATAAGCATTTTTTAAACAGATGTGGTTATAAGTTAAAATCAACAAAAAAATTAAAAGTAATTTTATCCTATAAGCACATCTGATATAGCTAATGTTTTTAATATTCATTTGCTAATCGTGAAATGATCTTCCCAAAAAATATATATTTAAATTTCATCATTCACCCCTTTTCATGTAACTACATTTTGATAAATTAAAAGTTTATTAAATTATTTTAATATAAATAAATAAAAACTATCAACACTCTTTTTCCCAAGCTTATTACAATTCAGCACTTCTATTAAAAAAAACATATACTACCTTGGTTCAAATTTTGATTTGATACACATATTAAGAAAATAATAATTAATATAGTGAATTTATCGTTTTACTTCTATTAATGAATAGGATCTCAAATATATTTACTCACTACAAATCCATTCTTGATTTATCAAAAATGACAAGTAAAAATAGAAATTAAATTAAAAAATTTTTTACAACTAAATCGAGACGGAGGGAATAATTGTTTACTCCAATATTTGCTCATCACTTATCAGCTACCAAAAAACATGCTTTTTATTTTGAAAAAAAGTTACAATTTGACTAGCAATTGAGGTTTATGAGATAATTTTTTTTAAAAAAAGGTTGCTTAGATAGTAATCTGTGAATTTGAGGGTTTATGAGAGCAAAAGTGTAACTGGGAGGAGTAAAAAAAAAAAAAAAAAACAAATTTTGCTCATGTGATTCCCCAGTTTTCCACTCTATCTAAACAGTGTCTCCCCTCAATTTTAAAATGAATAAGGCTTAAAATCACTTCAACCAAATTTTGCTTAGTGCAATTGGGGTTACACAAATGGCGGTTTCATCATCACACACTGCATTTTCTTTTCTCTCACCTCTTCGGTCTCACTCAATCGTCCCGGAGACCAGTTTGCTTAGCTTCAAGCCTTCTCTCGTCGGATATCCTTTCACAGCCACCAATCGCCGACCGTTCATTATCACAGTCTCTTCCAGTAAGTTGTTTCGCTTCCTCTATCTTCTTTGCGAAATTCAATGTTTTTGTTGTTAATCTAACAAAAAATATACTGTCAGAATCCAAAAATGAACTCTCAGTTGATAAGAAAAGGCTGTTACTTGAACAATACGGGCTAAATCCGGATGAGTTCTTATCTGAACCATCTCCAAAGGTACGTCGTTCTCTCTTTTACCCTCTATGAAAAAATATTATTTATTTCATTTTTAAAAAATATATTAAAATGGGGACTGAATAGACGTTAATGTAGATGTTTCTTACCGATGACCTTAACTAGATTGAAATTGAGTTATATTGACTAATTGATATTAACAGTAGTGTTTTCATTGGAGTTATAGACAAAGAAGAGAAGGGAACAATCCAAGAGCGGAACCGGAAAACAGGTCCTAGTAGAAGAACCTAAGCGTCCACGGGAGACACATAAATTGCTTCAGGTTCGCATTTCAATGACATATTAGCTGAATCTGTGGCTGCTAATGGAGAATTTCCTTTTTTTTTTTCACTGCTATGATCCGTTTGTTGATAATTCAAGTATATTAAGATTCCACTGTGAACTGATACTTAATCCAAATATTTTATGGACTTGATACCATAAAATTTTGCATGTCTACACTTACCAAACTAGGTGAGCTAGTCATATAGCTTACTAAGCAAAAAGTTTGTAATTCATTTTCCAAGTACACATGTCATGTGATGATGCAATTGTTGTCAGACAAGCAAGTAGTTGTGATATCTTTGCTATTACAAGGACTTTTTTGTTCAGGTTGTTGGGGGGACGGCTCGAAGGAAGAAATTGCTCTCACCAAAGAGCATGGATGTGCGTCCCATGATGGAAGTTGTAAAAGCTGCTGCATTTGGTATTTTGCAAGTGAGATTCTTATTAGCCATTAAGAGCAGTTCGTCTTTCATGTAATGCAAGATACACTGTTTTAATGTTGTTAAATAAAAATTGTTCTCTGCTGTCTAGGCAGCCGGTGGTTGCCCTGCATCTTTGAGGCCTGGCCGTTGGTTGGACCTATATAGTGGGACAGGATCAGTTGGTATAGAAGCCATCAGCCGAGGGTGTTCTGAGGTTAGCATTAAATTTGTAACAGCCCTTTCTGGAACATATGCTAAATTTTATTTACTTATTACTTAGTGATACTTTTATTGTCTCTGTATGATTTTAATTTTTAAGTTAGCTGTTGATTTGTGGAGCTTTATATTTTATTCAGTTTTTCTATGTCATTTTGCTCTCATAGCATTTGTGTTTCATATTTCTGTTTGCAAACTCCTAGGTGCATTTTGTTGAGATGGACCCTTGGGTTGTCTCAGATGTTCTCCGGCCTAATTTAGAATGGACTGGTTTCCTTGATGCGTCTGTCATACATACTGTCCGTGTTGAAAGCTTCTTGGAGCGTGCAGAGCATTTTCTTGGTAAGAGTTTCTCTTCCTGATGTTGCCCCACAAGCGAAGTAAGTTAGGGAGTTAATAGTATCATGAATCAGTAATTCTGATATAACGCCCAATAGGAGATATCTCTCTCTCTTAAAAGGCTCATTAAATATTTTATCTGATGTTTTCTTGTAAAATTCTGTACAAAAATAAAAGGTTATTACTCACTCCGAAATGTATTAAAAACAAGGTTCATTACTTGCCCTGGAAATATAAAAAAACAAGGTTTGTTTGCTAAGGAAACAGAAAATGAAACGCCTTGAACATTTTTACTGAAGTAAAATTCTTAAAAACCATAGGCTATCCTGATGCCTTTATATCACTTGTGGTATCTCTTTTCTCAGACTGATACCTTTTTCACTATCGTTGCATAAGTCAATCAAGGTGCAGGTTGGAGGTAAGCCTTTCTTTCTTGATGCCTAATATGGTGCTAACAGTAGACTGCCTCTAACTGTTACCATTAATGAGGTTCCTTATCACATTGATGAAACATATTTCGAAGGCATGCTGTTTAGCAAATATGGACTGCTTTATAGATTTAGGTCTTTTAAGTCAAACAATCGGCAAAGGTAGTTGTGATCTGCATACCCCAATAGTCATTTGTCAGTAACGTTGCACATGGAGGTCTCTAAATGAAACTTAACCAGACATCTAACATTTATCACCTGCAGTTGGTATTGGTAATTTCCTGGTAGAAGAGAGTGATAAGAGAGGTTCAGATTTTGGGATGGGTTATTACAGATATGGTTGGTGCTAACTTATAACATGCTTGGCGCCAGACCAGCTCAACCGACTTTCTGGAGGTTCCCTCGATATTGTTGTTGATTGTGGCAAGTCAATCCTTTATATCTAACTTCACCAATCCTGTACTTCTGGAAAATTTGCAAGCCGTATAGTTTCTCTTCTCTTTCTTCATTTGCGTGATTTCTTTTGCTGTTTCGTTTGGCAGTCTTCAAGAACTAAACAGTTAGTTACAACTTTGAGGGATGATGTGTTCCAAAAACGAAGCTCTAACCATGAAAATTCTATGCTGCTCTTTTACTGAAATATAACAATCTAGGATTTATATTTATTTTTTCAGGTGAAGATGGGAGCTTTGATTATATTAGTGTTACACCACCATATGCTGTTGTTGATTACAGTATATTAATGGATCAAATTTCAAAATCATCAATAGTGGGAGAGAATACATTTATAGTAAGTGCTTCAGTATATTGTGCTTTATAAGTCCATTGTGTTCCTTTCTGCCCATAAATTTCTTTTGTGGTAATTGTCAGCATATTTTTGTGTATTCAGCTGGTGGAGTACCCTTTCAGAACTGACATGCTGGATTCATGCGGTTGCCTTGTTAAGGTATTGAGCAGTTCATTTTCTCAGTATTAAGAACGGCACTATCCCCCTCTGATGCTCGAGTGCATGTGCTAGGACATTTTAGTTTTGGATGTTATCATTAGAAATATTGTTGATTGCTTTCTCCATTCTGTCTTTAGTAGATGTGTTTGGGTGGTGTTTTCTCTTCAACAGAAACTAAAATGTTTTGAAGAGCTAGCTGGATGTATGGTTCAATCATACATCTACACAAGAACTAATTCTCTTTCTATTGTTACTAAAAATACAGATATCTGATCGGCGGTTTGGTCGAACGCATTTGGCAATATATGGACCAAAGTGGGCACTGAAGAAGAAATATATAGAGAAGACAAAGAGAAAGCAGGAAAAGTTGGATTTGCTTAGGGAAGTGGAGATTTCGGCATCGTAAATTTAGCTAATGAGGATCGCATAACACATCTTATAGTCAAGAGAGGGTGTAAAATGTTGTCAGACAGTTGATTGCCCCAGTTCTCACCATTTATTTACATGGTAATTTTGCTTTAGCGCTCCTTTGTCCTGACCTGATATATCATTTAATAGTCTCGCCTGGAATATCTTATGATTAATCTGATGGATCTTTAACCTGCAGGTCGATTTCTTCTTGGGGGCATTCTGCATCACCTAGCTGGATAAGGAGCATGATTTCTTTTGATAAGATGGAAATGGACCTGCCGTACTTGACTCAAGTCATATTGCACATCCATCCGTAAGAAGGCATCACGAGTTTTCTGCAGGATTTTGCTAGTAAATGTAGATATATATTAGTCTTACCTATTTTACACCTAATGGATTTCTAAGGTGACATTTATATGCCATACCTTGCTTATCCTTGCCTTGGTTGACATGCCTTGCATTATTATGCTAATGGAGAATGCCGAAGAAATTTTATTTTCAAAATTCAAAGTGTTGATCTGATCCCCATGACTTTCGTCCAGCATTCTCTTTTCAACATCAAATCGAAGTTGTATATGGAAAAATTGGTGTATTTTTCGAATTTTTGAATTAAAAAAGCTGGATAGGTAGCATGATTTCTTTTGAAAAGATGGAAATGGACCATGTTATTTAGTACCTTGAGTTATATCAGAGGTAGCTTAATTGTCATATACCTCTAAACTGAAGAGTAAAGTATGTCAGTATATGAGCTTCTAATAATTGGGAACCCCCAGGATTCAGTATGATCTCTCTTATCTAATGGAGCAGATAAGTGTGATTAAAATGATTTGCTATTGAATGTGGGTGTCTTTAGTCTGATAAGCTCAACATTATTTCAAACTTTGGATGATTGATGTCATCTTATTTCAAAATTTGGTTGGTATTAGTTCTACAGGGCTAAAGTTATTCTACTTCATCACTAGTGTGCCAAACTTTGTGTGCAATCATTCCATCTTTGATATTCTCATGTACACTTTTATATCTCAGAATCTCTTTATTCTTGAAAGCTTTAGATTCGATAGGGACCATACACTATTGGCCCTGACAGCGATTAGAACATACTGCTTAGCAGACTCAAGCATATGCTAATAATGTGCCTCTTCTACCATTTCCCTTCGCATTTTTTTTATACTAACGGTGTATATATAAGGTAAACTTGATGTTCTAATGAATAAGGAAAGCTTTAGATTCGATAGGGACCATACACTATTGGCCCTGACAGCGATTAGAACATACTGCTTAGCAGACTCAAGCATATGCTAATAATGTGCCTCTTCTACCATTTCCCTTCGCATTTTTTTTATACTAACGGTGTATATATAAGGTAAACTTGATGTTCTAATGAATAAGGAAAGCTTTAGATTCGATAGGGACCATACACTATTGGCCCTGACAGCGATTAGAACATACTGCTTAGCAGACTCAAGCATATGCTAATAATGTGCCTCTTCTACCATTTCCCTTCGCATTTTTTTTATACTAACGGTGTATATATAAGGTAAACTTGATGTTCTAATGAATAAGGAAAGCTTTAGATTCGATAGGGACCATACACTATTGGCCCTGACAGCGATTAGAACATACTGCTTAGCAGACTCAAGCATATGCTAATAATGTGCCTCTTCTACCATTTCCCTTCGCATTTTTTTTATACTAACGGTGTATATATAAGGTAAACTTGATGTTCTAATGAATAAGGA
>JAJONR010012056.1:0-34255 GCA_029582245.1 Solanum etuberosum | reverse complement strand
TTTATCAACCATCCCCCCCCCCCCCCCCCCCTCAAATTTGGTTACTTTTATTTCAAAACTATTAGTTTACTTATTTAATTTATAGAAAATAAAAAGAATGAACATACTTAGAGACTACTACGGTTAAATAATCCTCCGATTAAAAAAGACAAAGTGAAAATGATAAAACATATTAAAACTTATACAATTTGAATGATCAGAAAAAATACGTATCAACCTATGATTGTACCCAACTTATATATTGTAATCCTGTTTGTATTCTTATCAACATTTATTATGTTGCTTCAATTTTTTCCAAAAAAAGAAGAAGAGAGGAAGTTGAAGAAAAAGACGTATAACGGCTAGAATAAAAGAAAGTCTAACCCCACAACAACGCAAATACATATAATCAACCTTCACATGGTCGAGCTGGTTCTGGTCCCATCAAAACACAATTATCATAACATGAAAAGTTGTGTTTGTGGTCCTTGAATTGTTGACAAATCACAAATGATAATTTTCGTTTGATAGAGTGTATTAGAAAAAAAAACAATGCTTCATGCGCTATGTATTACTAATATCATGAGTATTATTTATGTTTTCTTTCAAATTCAAAATTCTATTCCAATAGTACCCTTACCTTATACATAAAACCCCCTATCCTCTCTCAATAAAAAGCTCACAAAAATCATCACCTTTTGTCACAACAAACTCACATTCTTTCCAAGCAAAAATGTCAAAAGAAGTGATTGAAGAAGGACAAGTTCAACAGCACGGCAAAGACTATGTGGATCCACCACCTGCACCGTTGCTCGATTTTGCTGAACTCAAACTCTGGTCTTTCTACAGAGCCCTAATTGCTGAGTTCATTGCTACTCTGCTTTTCCTCTACGTCACCGTCGCCACTGTCATCGGACACAAGAAGTTGAACGCTGCTGATAAATGTGACGGAGTTGGTATTCTCGGTATCGCTTGGGCTTTTGGAGGCATGATTTTTGTACTTGTCTACTGCACTGCCGGTATCTCTGGTGAGCACATACTTTGAGAGGGATCTAGAATTTTGAGTTAGTTATTTGAAATTGAACAAAAGTGTCATCACTTAATAGTTTGGTCTAAAAATGTTTATGCGGTTAATAGCTTAAATTGCTACAAATAAAACTCTTTCCCTTTTGTGTGTTGTAGGTGGACATATTAACCCAGCAGTGACATTTGGGTTGTTTTTAGCAAGGAAAGTGTCATTAGTAAGGGCAGTGGGATATATAATTGCACAATGTTTAGGTGCAATTTGTGGAGTTGGTTTTGTCAAGGCATTCATGAAGCACCCATACAACGCACTAGGTGGTGGTGCTAATTTTGTGCAATCTGGTTACAATAATGGCACTGCTTTGGGTGCTGAAATTATTGGTACTTTTGTTCTTGTTTACACTGTTTTCTCTGCTACTGACCCTAAGAGAAGCGCCCGCGATTCCCATATCCCTGTAAGTACCTTTCATAAACACACTCTTGTCAAATTCGTACCTAGTGATATCACTATGAATCAGAATTTTTGATATGTTTTATTTTGGTTGGATGTTTAAAGGTGTTGGCTCCATTGCCAATTGGGTTTGCTGTATTCATGGTTCATTTGGCTACAATTCCTATTACTGGAACTGGTATCAACCCTGCTAGGAGCTTTGGAGCTGCTGTTATTGCCGACAATAAAAATGTCTGGGATGACCAGGTAATTAGTGATGCCTATTTTCAAATTAAGGGTGAACGAACGAACGATTATTTAGGTTAATTCTTCTTTCTTTCGTATAATATATGGAATTATTTGTATGTTGATTAATGTGCAGTGGATCTTTTGGGTTGGACCATTTGTGGGAGCATTGTTAGCAGCAGCATATCACCAATACATTTTGAGAGCTGCAGCTATTAAGGCCTTGGGTTCTTTCCGCAGCAACGCCACCAATTAAACCAACAACTAGAACAAAAACAAAAGCATTCATTTGATCTTTTGTTTATTTATTTTATTCAATGTGTGTGTGAAAGAGAGGAATGTATGGAAAACTCTTTAATTATGTATGTATGTATGTATGTATTGCTTATGCTAGTTTAATCTTAGCCTTGGATCTGTATTTATTTGTATCATCCTTATTAGTATTGGTGATATTTTTCATTTCAATCTTCCACTTCGATTATTTTTACATTATGATACTGTTCAAAATAAATTTAAAATTAGTAGTAGTAGTTGTTGTTTACGTTATGTTAAGAAGACAACACGTTTGCTAAACATCAAAAGCTTACAAAGACAACACTGTTCTTTGTGTCAAACCTTCTCTCCTTCACCACGAAAGTATCTTTGATTGATGTGCCTGAATAAGGTTGATCCACTGTAGCTGTCCGGGGTAAACTCGGATAGGATAGGATTGTGCGCGCCGAGCCCTTTGGGTCTCAAATTTTGGCCGAATTTACCGTACCTATGTTAGGCGGTCGTCCTAATATTTGTAGTAATTAGGTCGGGGTATATTTTTTATTTTTTTTCGGATTCTATTTTATAAGTTTACACCAAAAATGTTGTTACTTTGGGTCAATCATCTCCTTATTGTAAAAATATTTATATTTCTTGCCAATAACTTTTGACATTTTGATTAAAAAGACGTATCAACACTTTTGCCTAGTAACTTAATTTATTCCACAACTAAACAAGCCATTACTTTATAAAATTAATTTTAACATCTCATTTTATTTTGTTTTTGAATCATTTTGGGTGCTTTTATCTTTCTTGATTATGACAACCATCCACAGACATGATGCCACGTGTCTCCACTAAGAAAGGAAGATGCTTTTCTATGTTTTGGGCTTTGGTGGTTGGTCCCTCATATTCAAGAAAGGTCTGAAAATAATTACAGGGCTGAGATGACATGTGCCTGGCCTATTTTGGGCTATGAAAACTAGCAATAGGCCTATTTGAGAAAAACAAAAAGGGAAGCAAGCAAGAGTGTAATAAAAGGTAAAAAGTGAAAACAATTTCATTACATTAGGTACCAAAACAAGATGAGAAATTGATATGACAAAACAAAAGCCACTCTGGAATACACAAGTCATGTGAGGTGAGGGGTCATGAGATGACAATGAAACAAGAAAATTGAATTTGTGATATATATTTGAATTTTTTGCTAAGTAATCATAAATTTGCACTAAAATCACATGTGTAGCTGATGTATTGTCTATCATGATTCATGATATGCTATTGTATGTTTAAACGCAGGCTTAAAAAGCACGAGCTCTTCTCACAGCAACAACATATAACGTTCATTAATGCAATTTGAGTACATCAAAAGTGTAGTTACCCATATCATGCATTTTATTTGAATTCACTTTCTACTAACAATGTCTAACATATATTCCAGGAGAGTGAAAGTGACAAATATATACTACTTTCTTTGTCCCTCTTCACTCGTTCTATTTTGACTTTTTATTTACTATCATTTTTGACAAATCAAGAAAGACAATATTTTTACCTATTATATCCTCAATTTATTTAGAGAGTTAAAAAACTATAAATAGAAAGATAATTTTACTATATCACCCTTTGAATATAATAAATATATATCTTAAAAAATGTAATAGATAATTATTTTAATAAAATCTATACATGATAATTTGCCATGTTTTTCTACATCTAGGAAAAAGAATTACTCCTCTTTTCAATTAATTTTCATGAATCTTCTAAGTTGTTGTATTGAAATATTCTGAGGACCAAATTGCAAGAAGTAACAAATTACAAGGACCAACGTGGCTCTCAAGTCAACAAGATCCTCTCTCTATACCACATCGTTTTAACTCAAATTCCCTGAAAAACCCTAGCCGATAACCCTCCTAAAATTACTCACGAACAATTCCATCATCTTTTTTGGTAAATCATAAAGCTTATAGACATTGCTACAATGGCAGGTGGAAGATTCAGAGAGCTATTGAAGAAATACGGAAAGGTAGCATTGGGTGTTCACTTCTCTGTTTCAGCAGCTTCAATTACAGGTCTTTATGTTGCTGTCAAGAACAATGTAGACGTTGAAGCCATGTTCGAAAAAATCGGCATGCCAAGCTTATCCAAAGAAAAAGTAGATGAAATTCCTAATTTACCCCAGCAAAACCCACAAGTGATTTCCTCTGATGGGTTCGTTATCGAAGAACCCTTTAATCAGGACGGTGTGGCGGCGCCGCCGCCAAAACAGAGGAATCGTACTGCTGAGCTGGCGGCGTCAAGTGGAGGTGCTCTTGCTGTGGCTGTGCTGCTTAATAAGGCTCTGTTTCCTGTTAGGGTTCCGATAACCCTTGGTCTTACGCCGCCGATCGCTAGGTTTCTTGCAAGGCGGAGAATTATCAACAACAGTGTATGATGAATATATTTTTAAACGATTTTTTTTTTTTTCTGGAATAATTTCAGTCTCTCAGTTTGATTTCCCTTACACTGTCAGGAATTAGTAAAAGAGGTGATCAATTAACAAGTTAGAGGATATCTGGGAGATTTACAGTCTTAAAAATTTGATCTTGGTTTGTTGGAGATGTATTTGGATGGAGAGATAGTTATAGATATATGCAACTGATAGTTCTGTACTTTGCTTGAAGTAATCATGTCTTGCTATTGCTGCATTACTGCATAATAATGCCCATTTTATTTTTATGAATATTACTACAGAAATCTGAATTTGATGTCTTGTATTTTAAGGAAGATACTAAATCAATTAAGTTCTTGTGCATCCTACCCCAAATTATAGAAGGTGAAATCTTGTGTTATGCTGCAACCCTTCAAAGGGAAAGCCCGGTGCACAAAGCATCGTGCATTAGCAGGGTCCGGTAAAGGGCCACACGTGGCTATTTTACTGATCTCCGCTCAATGGCTAAGATATCAAGCTTTGACGAAAGTTGTCTAGAGTACACTTTTTGTTCAACTTCCAAAATTGCTGAATACCCTTCCAAGATTTGCTTCCTTGTCCATCCTGCTGTCGTTAAATTTGCTGCTTGTGCTAGCCACTAGAGTACACTTTTTGTTCACTCATTGTTGCAGTTGAGTGCAGTGATTTATTTAAACTTTGGTCAAGAAAGGGGAAACTTTAGACCAAAGGGTTTGAAAGTAAGGTTGTGCAATCAATGGTTAGTGTAACAGAACTCCAACTCCTAATAGCTTCAATTGCTCACACCCTGTGTATGTGTGTGTATATGTTTCAGCCTCTTCTTTTTAACTTGTAGTGGCCTGATACAACTTACAACTGAACCATTGTTACTTTATTTGAAGCAGCCATTATCAGATTTGGAGAGAATTGAAATCATAGTTTGTAAAGCAACAACTTTGATAACAAATGACTGTAATTATACTTTTTGACGTATTTTATAGTAGTAGTTTACTTGAGTTAAATTTTCCTGGATTTATCTTTTGGTAGAATATAATTTTGAAGGCAATGGATTGTCTCCTTTGGTCCTTGATGTAAAGCTAGCTTGGTCAAGCAGTTGCATACCGCCCAAAGAAATTTCAGAAGCACGCAAATAACTTTGACTTATGTTTATTCAAGAGAGTTATAAAATAAACTATACGCCTATGGTAAATGTGAACCATCCTATAGATAAGCAAATTCTTTAGGAAATCTGTCACACGACTACAACATTTAAGAACGTGTTGGATCTACAGGAAGCCGATAATATATAAAGCTTTATGTAGTAGTATTGTACTTGCAGCCAAAATCAGAATTCCCCAGTGTACTTACAAGTTCAGCCGAAAGACTCAAAGTGGGTTTCTGTTCACCGCCACTATCATTCCTTTGCATATTATACGTTAGATCAGTGATAAATTAACTATTGCTCTACAACAGAAATCATTGAAATGCAAGTTGATGGGGAGTCATTCAGACAGTTCTGAAGATGGAAAGACATGCCTTAAAGAAGGAATAATCAGGACTCATTTTATTCAGTATCACACAAAGTAAC
This sequence comes from Solanum etuberosum, assembly GCA_029582245.1. Lineage (NCBI taxonomy): Eukaryota > Viridiplantae > Streptophyta > Magnoliopsida > Solanales > Solanaceae > Solanum > Solanum etuberosum. The sequence continues at coordinate 28,312 of JAJONR010012056.1, read as the reverse complement.
GGTTTCAAGAATTACAAGGCATCCCAAACCCAGCTCAAAAACTAACGACATACAAAAGCCTCTAGTACCAAAAGCAAAGAATAACACAAACCACCTTTGGTGCGTGCTAGGTATGATTCATGTTATTTTCCACTGCTAACTTTAAGAGCCATCTCTTTGTCCCCAATAAATGGCAATAAGCTTGAAATTTGACGTACAAAGTTCACTGTTCGTATCTCCTTGTCAATTTGTACAGTGGCCTGAACTATATTCTTCAAAGATGAATGGAAATTCACGAGCATTGTTAGGCAAAGAAAACCCTTGCTAGCCATCCAATTCTTCATGCCTTGCAAAACCAGCATAGCAGTCTACCACCCGAAATCAGAATTGAAGGTTTAATGAACTATTGACAAGTACAATTAGATTGTAAAAGAATCATTTTCTAAGAATCAAAATGTTTTTACAGAATTCTCCAAACAGAGAATTTGAGTTAAACTAACGACTCCACCCAATCATTCAGGAAAAAACACAAACAGTTTTACTAGTAAACTGCCTCCCCAAAATTTGGAGGGGACTACAACATGAAAGTTAAAAGGCATTGAGAAACAAGTAGCCAAGTCCAAACACAACCTACTCATTCCTAATCACCTGTGTTAATTAAGAAACTGTTACAGTATAGCAGTAATCCCTGCATTCCGTCATATGCAAAAATGACATAGCCCAGCTATCGGTCATGGTAACTATCAAATCATATCCCAAACAAAAGTACAACAAAGAAGAAATCATCAAATGCCTTTTGACATTCGGAAATGTTTAAAAGGCTGACCTTGGCTGGATTGAACAATGATATACACCAAATGCTTCAAGATCTCTGCTACAATTGGTGGAGATGCTGGAACTCTTCACACTCCACTCCTATTTCTTTCAGAGCCAAGAAAAGTTTTGGTACAATCTTAGCCAGCATTAGCTTGAAACCAACTGAATTTGAATTAGCGCTGCTGTTATTGCTTACGGAAGCATCTTTTATGAGCGAGCCAATAAGGAATCCTTTCATGTAAGCGTCACAGGCCTTGAGGATGTAATAACCACGCATCCTAAAGTGTTCTCTGATAAGCTCTTCAAAATCCTATTTCAATCCAATATTTTGGAACAAGTTAACAAGAATTGTTTTACCAGTAAAGCATAGTGCCAAAGTTGATAAATACCAAACAAGTTTACCAAAACAAACAAGAGGAGCAATAAACAACAAATGCTCCCCATCCTTTATACCTAGTATTCAATTAAGAAAAAGTAGGTTCCATGACCTATTTTTCCTCTGCAGATATAGATATGATTCTCTCACTAAAAAGGTGAAATGAGCAGTGAGCCAATGGATAAACTCAAAGAAGAAACAAAAGAGATGTAACATCAACAACATACCCAGGGTAATCCCACAAATGTTAGAAAAATGGATTATACATTATCTAAAATATTTTATTTATACTTTAACTATTTAGAGTTTGGTGGTAGTCCATAAATGAGAGTCTATGGTTAGAGGATCGTGCGCATTTGTGCTTGGTGGGTTTAGTGAGGTGGATGTAGGCTAAACATGATGAAGGGATATGGAGAGGAAGTTGTCCATTGAGGCTGACATCTTGAGGAGGGGATACACAGGAGAGGAAGACTTAATGCTACATCAATTTGATATGGCTCAAAAGGCACCCTTCTTTCTTATTAATCTTTACATATTTGGTATCTTATTATTATGTCCAATCTAAAAATTTGTTGTGTTGAGTTGCTGACAGTAAAGACATCAATTGCCTGCTTCATAAGTATTAAGAAGGAAACTGGCGGATCAGAAGCCTATACCATTATTTGATGGATTTAATATTACTAGTCTAACTAACTACTATCAGCACTGTTGTAGTTTTACTAGCCCAGTAAACATAACTACACATGTTTAAACAAGGCCAAGAGACCACATATGACATCATGATATATCAATTAAGTCAATTGGCATTATGGAAGTAATCAGCTAAAAATGAGAAAGAAAAGAAAAGGCAATTACAAAGAAAATTTTGAGTTAGAGGTCCACATTTTCATTTTTCCACCTAAGTCAGTGATACACTACACAGCAATTCTTCACAAATGGATTAGATAACATAGAAATGCCAAGTAGAAAGCAAAACAAGCTGATCCAAGAGACACTAACTTCAACTGAGCTCATGAACGAATAGATGGCAAGTAAAGTTGGTCCGTCGGAAATATAATAAAATGAGAAGGCATGCCAAGCCTGAAGAGTCATGGATTACAGTTCTTGTATGGGGGGAAAGAAAGAGAAAAGGATAACCCCATATAATTGTTTTCAAACACCTTGAAAACAAAGATGAAATCCAATATGTAATATTATCAAGGATGTTGACAGATATGTTGTAAGAGATGGAAAATAAAGAAAATAAAGATATCAATTACCTTAGGAGGCTTCCTCATCAGATACATCATTGTCTTGCAGTTCAATAAGAAGGTATTTTCGTTGTATGATAGTGAATTTTTTTCTCCTTCAGCTGTCCCAACTTGCTTGTCATAACCAGCTTCATTGAAATATGGCCTGGAATTCAAGACTAACCCTTGAAGTGAAACTAGGACTTGAAGTATACTCGAGGATGAAGGATCCCAGACCTCATTCCCTCTGCCCGTCCAAGTATTTAGAAGGCTGAGACAAACCTTCCCTTCCTCATACAAGTTTGGATTTATCCGCCAACCACCAGAATGATAATATGCTGACTGCAATACAACATAAACATTTGAAAAATTAACTTTAAAATGAAGTTATGAGCCAAAAGGAGATTAGAGGCAAACTGTAACCCTCTAGACAAGAGGAGAAGGATACAAGGAAAGAAACATTGAGTAAGTTTACTGGCGGAACATCAGGATATTCAGGTGGAAGGTGGAAATCAAAGAAGAATAAGCCATCTTGGTAAGGAGTCCCATATGCTCCAACAATCACAGCCCTTAGAAGATCCATGTGATCTTCATAAACACGTACATATATTCCATCTGATAAAAGAAGTCTGAATGTTAAAGCTGATGATTTGATAGCCGACCCCAACTAGTTTGAGATTGAGGTGCAGTTAAGGTATGCTAAAGTTGATGGTGTCACTTGAATGTGAAAATAACAATTATAAAATATGGAGAGATAAATCCTATAATAATATAACTACTTATGAAGAGAGATAAATCCTATGATAATATACCTACTTATGAAGAAAAAAAATTCTGATAAGTACCTGGCAGGTTATTCTGAAGGATGTTCCAATCTTGTTGAATTTTCTTAAGCCACTTCCTCCCAGCATTATTCTGCACATAATGATCAACAAGTTTCAGTAGATGACCTCTTTGAAATGGGATAGAACTAGTCCTTTTCAGGGACTCAAAGTAAAGGACGCTCACCAGTCACTCGTAACTAGCTCACCTTTAGAAACCATGATATGAAGTAACTTGACATCATGCAACACCACACTGCCCTCTCAAACCCAACCCCCAGACCCAAATAGTAAAAGGTGCATGTCTAATAAAACATACTTGGGAAATGGAGAAAAAGTAGTGTAACACAAGTCATGAACCACCTTGTAAATGGAAAAGAGTGATGGATCAAGGATTCATTTAGAAATTCTAAGTAGGGGAAAGAAGTACTAACGAGAACCAGAATATAGAATACATTTTCTAATACATTAGTCAAGAGGTGGAACAATTTATCAGGAAGAACTTGGAGGCAAGACTAACCTGGCCACTTGTACCAAGAAAATGATGATCATAAGGATCTGTTGTGATATCAAAACGTTTAAAACTATATGTTTGGTCATCATGTTGATCTGAGGAATTTCCTATTCCTGATGTCGAGTTAGCTTCAATGACGTCTGTCACTTCCATAGTGTCATGATCTTCTCCATTTCCGGCAGCAGGTAGCCTTGGAGAATTATCAAGGTCTCCAGACCTTTGGGACCATGATTCATCGCCGGTAAATATTTTGGCAAATGCTCCCTCCCTTTCTTCATCTTCACTTCTGGAATCTAAACTCGAAGAATCAGTCTGTTTGCGGCCCCTAGAAAATATTCCAGAGGCCAGCCTGGTCACAAATCCTAGTGCAGCCAGGGGAATAGACAGAGCCCCATTCCTTCCTGAATCTTCAGTGGCCATGGCACCATCTTCATCTTCAATACTGATGTCAGTAGCATTTGTTGTTCCAAGTTCCTGAAGGATATCACGCTGTTCATCACATCATACTAACACAAACAGAAACTAGCCACTTATTCTCACAAAGCAGTTGAAATAGGTACTATTTTAGTTAACCTCCTAACCTTCCTTCAATGTAAAATAAGGTAACTTTCTTCACATCTGATACATTATTTATATTAATAATGTGTGAAGTTGTAAGCTAATCAGCAGACATTAAATCTAAAGAAGTTATGTTTATCAACAAAAAGATAAAAGAATATAAATAAGGAGGAAAGAGAAAGAAGGCATCTGTGTCTACAAAAGGTCCACTCTTTGAAGGGTTACTCTTAATCTTGCAATAAGTGACAAAGCATTTTCTGAATGGGCCAGCACAAGAGATTGCTGATGATGTGCATACCTTTTGGAGGGTTACTTGCAATCCCCTTTTTGATAAGTTGTTGAATATTGAAATAGGAGGAGCACAAATGCTCTAGTGAGGAGGTGCGAGAGGTTGACGGTGATAGGTTTGAGGAGAGGTAGAGGTAGACCGAGGAAGAATTGGGGAGAGGTGATTAGACAGGACATGACACATCTGCAACTCACAGAGAACATAATCTTAGATAGGAGAACATGGAGATTGACGATTAGGGTTGATGGTTAGTAGTCTGGAGCCGGAAGCCCCTATGTATTCCCTTACCAGTATTATTGTTATTATTATACTTGCATTGTCCTGTGCTTCAATTCTATTACTATTGTTGTTTCTTTTACTTTGGCTATCTTTACTATTGTAGTGTCAGTACTTTTCTTTCTTCAATATTTTCATCATAGCTTTTTCTCTTGCATTTCTTTCCAATCTGTTTGGAAACCTGATTTTCTTGTGCCGAGGGTCTATCGGAAACAACCTTTCTACCCCACAAAGGTAGGGGTAAGGTTTGTGTACACCCTACCCTCCCCAGACCCCACTTGGTACTATAGTGGGAATGTTGTTGGCTGAAACAGATTATTTGCACCAAAATGCAAAACCAGCCATACCATGAAGTCTCTATTTAATTTGAAAAGAAAAAAAAAACAATTTCTTGCACCATCAAGGGCGCGGAATTTTTGAAGTTCTAAGATGATGAAATGAAAACAAACAGAAAACACGTGGTACTGGTTGAATCTTATGTTTAAATCAAACATAACAGATAATATCAGATAACTAATGACAGTATTCTAGCAATCACCAACCTCTTCTACGTTCCCCAGGGTCTCCCTTTCATGATCTTCAACTGTTTCCCAGCTAGCTACATCATCACCAACTTCACTTCCAGCCGCGATAGACTCATCATCATCACGATCAACAACATAAATTGCTTGAGGTCCAACCTGAAGAAACCAGAAAGGGAGCATCACAATATGAATTTAAATTTGTGGCAACTGTCATAAGAATGCACCGCCACCTTAAGAAAAGGAAATTTCTCTTGATGTTCTAATGAATTGTGCATCCATACAAATAAGAAAAACAGATCCCAGGAATAATGATCAAAGATGGACACCAGCATGGAAAATGCAAGTCCCTTTTTTTGTTCCTTTTCCAGGTCTACCAGTGCAGATAGAGTATGAAACCTATCGGTTTTTCAGTTTCAATAGTAAATACCCAGATAAAAACTCAATCACAGAAGAAAAAACAGACATACAAGTTATGAAGGATGATAGAAGAGCAAAGATAAATGGTGAAAGTCTTCACATTAGCCATGGAGTGAACTATTAGAATCTAGGGGTATACTGAACATGCAATTAGAAATTGGAGAACGAAAGAAAAAACTTGGTAAGTACCAGGGATATCATCCCATCAGCCCACGTCACTTCGATGTCTCCATTTCTAAGTCCAGTGATATTCCCAACCCAGGAGAGATCTGAAAACTGGGAACAAGTATCATCACTTGGAGCGGCTTCTGCTTCATTGCATTTCGAATGCTTTTGGTCGTCTTCTTTGGCTTCAGTTGGAACCAACAGATGTTCTGATTCTTCTGTAGATTTCACAACAGAACCCACTTTTGCTGGTAGAGAAACAGGTAACAAACGAACAACAACGTCACCGTAACAATAGTCATAGTCAGGATGCCCCTCCAACTCATATACGCTGACCACTTCCTCTTTGTCAAACTCCTTGGGGTCCTCTGCCCTGGTAACTAGCTTTAACCACCTCACAGAAGCTGTACGCTCCTTTGCATTAACACTTTTCACAACTCCAACACGCCTAACATCATTAGAATCATCAGCATCATCAGCAGCTTTCTCTACAACATATTGTTCAGCAACAAATTCATGATCTCCGGGGCTTTCAATAGGGATCAAGGATGTGGATTCCAAGCCTCCTTCTATTTTTCCATCCTGCCAAGCAACATCAACAGATGTCCTAGTATTCACAATTAGAAGAGCTCTTTCAAAATTTTCCTCTTTCTTACGTGCCTTTTTATCTCTCCTAACCACAACTTTGCGGATCTTTTTACGATGAAGGGGCCATGACTCTTGGCCCGATTCCTTGGAATGTGACAATGAATTAGCACATGTACTGGACTCTGCAAGGGAATCATGCTCTAAAGTTTCACAATTTCCATCCACAGAAGATTCCACATCAATTTCCACACACTCACTATTTCCTTTTGATTCCTCCAAATTGACAACTTCTGAATCACCATCTGTTAAAGATTGATAAGATTCTGATACAGTTTTGGTGGAGTCACTAAGATGTAATTTTGACAATTGCTTGTCTAAGGCAAAAGATGATGAAGGAAGAAGACACCAGTCACCTAGTTGCCAGATTGCATGAGAAAAGCAAGACATCAGTTTCAAGTTCTTTGGATTTTGTTCTTCAGCTGGAGCAGTGGATGAATCGGGCCCATATCCAGCAGATGCAATCCAGTAGATGAAGACAGAATCAACAGTAACTTTAGTTACTGTACCTTCTAACCTATTTGCTTTCCACAAGCCAGATAACCATCTGGAATTCTTGAAAACTGATGATGAGCTTGCTTTTACACGCTGACCAGGATAGAAAGGAAAATGTCCATCTTCAAGGCCATTCCTACCAACTGGTTTAAGACGTAAAGGGTCAGCCTTCATAACTTTACATACAGAACCATCATCAAACATCACAGTCACATTATCAAAAACATCATCAATTCTACCCAACCAAGGGCCAAGGACAACATAATCACCAACTGTAAAACCCCGAACACGTTTCAACTCTCTAGATGAGACATTTTTAAAAATAGATCCATCGTGCGCTAATAAATCTACAGATATATTGATATCAACCACCAGTCCTACTTGACCTGTTGGATCAGAAGCTGCAGCAACATAATCACCATGCAGAAATCCTCTGTCGACAACAATGACATTATTAATACTCTCTGTTGACTCAGACTCATCCATCCAGAGGACTCTAACATGGTCTGCGATAAGCGGATCACTCTTACAGTTACTACGGTCTTTGTTCCCATCATCAGCTTCCTCAGCCTTTTCATTGTTATCCTTATCGTCTTCCGTGTTGGAATCACCATCATCATCATCATCATCATTATCATCATCAGGACCACCACCATCATCATCATCATCATCATCGTCTTCTTCTCCATCATCCTCATCCTCATCATCAGTTAAGCTGCTATCTGAATCTGAGTCACCAGCAACCTCGGTGACAATACCAATCTTACCATCAGTTTTGCTTTTCACAACATCTTGTCTATATATATAGGATACATTCTCTAAGTTCCGGAGAATCTCTCCCGGCTTGCATTCTGATCTAACTTTTGGATCCAAGCTAGCCCCATTTGCTAAAGAATTGCCTTCTATCAAATTGCTATTATCGTTTGCAGTGGGTTCAGCATTACGGGAAGCATCATGATGTTGGCCAGCTTCCATCTAACAATCACAAACAAGAAGACTATAAGAAATTCATTCAAAAGCCTTAGTGTACATCCCACAATTCAAACAAATGTCAAGTTTGCGAATGAGAGTGGACTGGACTATTCACTTAAATTGGTTTATCAAAAAAGAAAGACAACCTTATAACCTGACCAAACCAAAACCTTATAACCTGACCATTTAGTCCAAGAATATCAGTGATAAAAACTACTAATAAATCTATCAGTGCTAAGAAATATGAAGCAACAAAATTATGTAATCAAAATATTCAGTTCAACAACAACAACATACCCAGTGAAATCCCACAAAATGGGGTCTGGGGAGGGTAGAGTGTACGGAGACCTTACCTCTACCTCCAAGAGGTAGAGAGGCTGTTTCCAAATCAGAAGCAACAAAATTGTGTAATTAAACATATTCAGTTCGATCATTTGAAATAATAGAAATGAAGCCCATTCATTTCTAACAAGGAAAAAGGAACCCCACTCATAAAAGCAACTTCACTGCAATGCAATACACTACACAATTGCAAATGTTTACTGTACTTCCAATAACAGCATCACTGCATTCTCAAGCTCAGACGAAGCACAATCATGATATAAAGTGAAACATTGTCTATATTATAAACCAATGATTCAGTCGAATTATCTAATGTACCTATTGAAAAGAAATGACCCTAACCAAATAAACCACCTAGGGCTAGTAGCTTAGAGCTGTGAAGGTTTAACTAATTCATTGAAGAGACACCATATATTAGTATTGACCAAACAAAAAGAAAAAAGTTTAGGAATGCCTCTATCAAATGGCACAGAACAACTAAATAGTTAAACTCAGTTTGAATTCACCTCACCCTATATAGAGAAGGTTTAAATACAGATTCTGGTCAAAATTTTCATCATTTCTCAGAATCCTACATCAGCCAAACACAGCCTCCATCCAAATCCAGTCATGTAACCCTATCTTCAATTTACGACCCGATCATTCCTTGAAATTTTCCGTTCCGCAAACTAACATCCCTTCCTCTATAACACACATTGAGATCAAAAGATTCCCGCATACCTCAAAAAGAACAAAACCCAACTAAAAAGATTCATACCCAGAACTAAAAACAAGAAAACAAGAAAGTTCCAAGAAAGAAAAAAAGAATTTAAATCTTTTTATCCATTTTCAATTTCAAGAATGTCAATGAAGATGAATAAGATGACGAATATACCTTCGGAATCGGAAACTTAGCAGATTATAAGGACCCACGAAGCTGGAAGCTATTGCGATTGCATTCGGAATCAACGGCTATCTCTTCGCCGGTCGATTGATCGTCAATATGTATATACATACAGCTATATATATAATATGTTTAAAATTGTATATTCTTGCATTCAACATCTGCAGAATGAGTAAAGAGGTGAACAGAGCCGAGCCAAGCCGTGTGAGGTGAGGGGCAAAAATGTCATTACGTGCCTTATAAGTCTTTTTGATGGTATAGGTCATTGTAAATTACCCGATTTACCCTCGGCTTTTCTTCTTTTGAAAATGACATTTGTATTTTATTATTTCTGTTTATTAATTTTTTTATATAAATATTAATCTTTTATAGATGTTTTATTTTTTAAACATTTTTCTGTCCAGTTAGAATATTTTTCCAGTTGAGAAAAAGAATAATGCTTTTCTTAAAAGATTGGAAGAAGCAAAACAATTTTGTTACGAAATTCATATCCCTCAACAAGTAAAGAATATTATTTGATGAAATGGGAATTAAAGAGTTTGTTTGGTTTCGATTATTGATATAAAAAAATATTAGCATTTGACATTTATATCAAATCATAATATTTTATTATGATTAAGTCAAAACTTATTATCATAATTGATTGAGTATACTATATTAGGTGCGTGTAAGTTTTTGTCTTGATTAATAATTAATAAAAACATTTAAGTTTATTGATTTATAATATAGTTAAGTTATATACAAGAGTATTTGTTATAGGCCATATTAAATTTGATTTATAATATAGTTAAGTTATATATAAGAGTATTTGTTATAGGCCATATTAAATTTAGATGAGATTACATCAAATAACTTGCTTATTTTTCCTATTTACTTCAATTATTTTGCAAATTTGATTCCGTGTATGAGGTTCCTACCCATTACCTTTTTATTTATCAATATTATAAGTAGAAGTATAATGAATAAAATGGTTTCAATTTTATGTTTTTGAGATTTTTACTCAATAAGACCAACCAATAACAATTTTAAGAGGAATGTTGCATTTATTAATAATTATCCCCTCCATCTACTTTTTTTAATTGTTCAATGCATTAAAAATAGGTGTTAGTTTGAAAAATCAAGAGATAATTCATCATTTTATACTTTTTATTATCCTTGTTATCAATACTTTAATTATTTTCAATTAATTTCCCAATATAAGATGACTTAGACTAATTAATAAAATCTCTTAATAAAATTACTTTCTCAATTCTTCTTTTACTTGTCCACATTAAAAATTGATGCATAATTTTACTTGTTCTATTTATTTTTTTAAAAACAAGAGATAATTTTTTTAATTATACATATTTTATTCTTATTATTGAATATTATTCATTTTTCAACATTTATATAATTTGAAATAAGTAGGATTGATATAATAATATTTATTGCTTTTTTAAATGATGAGTCAAGTCAAAATATAAAAAAATAAAATCAATAGAGAGTGTACTATTTTATGTTTATTATTTTTAAATGAGTATGTTAAATTAAATATGAACAAATAACACAATAAAATGAACATAATTCCAAGAATAACATGTAGTTGAAAAACGAATCTAGTAAACATGAAAAATAGGGAAGTTTTCAAGTTTAATTTTGTTCTTTCACTGAATTTGGCATTTTGGTTTGCTCCAAAACATATTTATTTACTTATTGGGACACCACTTATTTGAGCAAGATGACTCCAAAAACTAAAATAGGAAAACTATGAGGAAGAATCAAACACATAATAATTGCAATTTGCAAGAAAGAAGAATATATTATTCCATCCGTGTTATTTTATTTGATTCATATATTAAAAATAAATATTTCATTTTATTTATTCACTATAGCAAATTAATTATTTTATTATATTCACCTAGTATTAAATAATTACCTAAAATAATAATAATCAAATTTAGAATTTCAAAATATCATTCATAAAGGTCAATTTAGTAAATACATCTTTAGTAATAGAAATTTAAAAGTGTATTAGGTCAATGGAGGCCAAATCTCTGATTCAATTTACTTGTGATATATATTTTTTTGCATGTCTCTTAAAAACATATTAAGTAAAAGAGTTATTCATATTTTACTCTTTGAGATTTTTTTCACTATTATCACTTTGAATGAATTATTTTTAGTAAGTACAACAATTAAAATGCACATGCAATTTCATAATGCTATGATTTCTTTCAAAAAAAAAATTGTGTACTATATTTATGGGTGATTAAAATTTAAAACATCAAAAAGTTATAATGTTTTTTGGATGCGCTTGTAAGTGAGAAAATTAAAAATCTGAAATTGCGAAATAAAATATTTTGTACACCGAAAATGCATAAACTATTGTATTACAATAAATTAAATAAGTATTTAAATAAAAATCAAGGTTTTAAGAAAAATAAATTGTTTTTTAAAGTAACAGAAGTATTAAATATTTTTGACGATTCCTCGTTAAATTAAATAAATACTGTGAGCCCTTGGGATTACCAAATTTGCACATCTGGGAACACTGTAAAATTTCTTCTTTCCGGTGATCTTCCCGTCGGAGAAGATGATCGTTTGCGTTGCCGTCGTCGGTCACCAGGTACTCAAACTTCTCTATCTCTTCTCTCTTTCCTCTTTTAAGAGTTGAATTAGAAAATAGCTGACGAATTTGTTTGTGATGGGACAGAACAATCCACTTTACATACAGAGTTTTACTGAAGCAGATGATGCCCTAAAACTTCATCACATTGTTCATTGCTCCCTTGATGTTGTCGACGAAAGAGGTTTTCATTTCTCACCAATAAACTCAAAAGCAAACACCCATAATCTGTTTTTTGCTGATCTTGCTTAAAGTTTTAGTATCATTAAACCTGACGCCCTAAAATTTTGCAGTACTTGATTTTAGCTATAAGAAAAGAACTTAGTTTAGCCACTACCAAAAAATTTACACTTGATTCCTAATTATGGTTTGTATGGATTTGGAAAGATCTGCAACATTATAATTAGGGCTTTTTGAGGGAAAATGGGCATTATTAGAGTCAGTCATAGCTAGTTAGTGTTAATTCAGTCAGGAGATATTAGCTAGTTAGTTTTGTTCATTCAGGAGATTCTTCCTTAGATTGTAAAGCAAGTACTTCGAATAAGATCTGGATCAGAAAAGGGTAGAATGAGACAATTATCTGCATTTGTGAGGCTAAAGAAGCCGTCTTTCGTTCATTTTGATTTTTTATTTGATTATCTCTGGTAGAATGCAATCAAATTGCAGAACCAGTAAACATAATCAGGAAACTTTCCTTCTTGATCGCGGTGGGAATTTTTTTGAAAATTAGCATATGAGTTGAAGGCCTTCTCCAAATACCATCCATTTCACTTATCTGGAAGATAAAGGGGAAAAAGATGCCATCTTTTAAACGTCAAGTCTGATACTCCGATTACTAAATCAAAAAAATGAAGTCAAACTACTAGGACAATGAATAGCAGCAGGAGAATATTGTTAGATAGTCTCCAAATTATAATCAAGTTAATGGCAGCAGAGACTTTACTATGTTTAGGTCTCCTGTCAAGGCATACAGTTCTTGTTAAATATGATTCTTGTGTTGTATTCTGTGGAATCAAAAAGGAAGCTGCTGCAGATGGAGCTGTTTATTCTAAACGTAATTGTGATCCCGACCTATTATGGCTTCATGACTGAAGTCTTGGTTTACCAGAGAAAAGTTGACTGTCAGACAACTATCGATTGACCGTCTCGCTACCTGCTACTTGTCCTATCAGACATCCTTTTTTTCATGAACAATATGCTCTTTAATAGGAGAAAAGAGCTCTGAAATCCAGGACAATGGGATTGTGTTATGGAGCTTTTATCGCTTGATTGTACTTTGTGGACTTGCATGTTTTCTAGCCATTTATTATTTTCCTGAGAATTTTGCTTAATTAACACATAATGATATCAACAGTCAGTTAGCTTTGTTATCTTTTGACAACTCATCTGTTGTTTGTTACAGTGAACAATCCAAAAAAATCTAGCCCCACTCTGAACGAGACATTTCTTGGCCTGCTATATCCAACTGAAAACTACAAAGTGTGAGTAAATACTCTTAATCTCTCTTCATAGAGAAACTCTTCTTTTGGTGGAGTTGGTGGTATGATTTTTGAGCTATGTTACATAGACTCTTGATTTGCCTTGATATATCTGCGTAAAATGGGTGTGGCTTGATGTGGCTGTTTCGTATCGATCTTTTAAAATTCACCAAAATCTTTCTTACAAATGGTTATAGCCCATAACGAATGAGTAACTGCATATACACTGAATAAGAACCGTAGTACCAAAGTCCACTTAACATAGCCTTTGTGAACATATAAGATGATTGACATTCAACCTTGTCTAATATATCTGATAATATATTTTCAGGTATGGTTATTTGACTAATACAAAAGTGAAACTTATATTGGTAACAACAGATCTTGATGTTAGAGATGCCGATGTGAGAAATGTAAGTGCCGATTCTCTCATATAGTTGCTCTTATATTGGTTGATTTACTTCATCTTTCCCTGTTCCAAACCAGCCTATCTGCTCCTATTGAGGCATAATGCATTTTCGAGTTAAAGTAGTAAATTCAGTCATCTGAGGTTGATAAAAATTTGAAAGAAGTGGAATTATTCTTCATCTTCTTTCTGACTTGGGTTCTGTAATGATTCGTATTGTATGTAGGAAAGACCAGAGTTACTGGGAGGATTTTTTGTTCTTTGCTGCTTATGACAGAAAATGAATATCTGAAATTTTTGTCTGGACCTATTTAGGTATATTCTGCAAATAGACAGCTAAAAAAGGTCAAACAGACTCCTCTTGTGTCACAGTATTCCATTCTTTGTAGTTTGAGGCCATTCAGTCTTGTTCACTTAATCAAGTGGATCAGTACGTGTGTGTGAGTCTCTGTGGCAAAAGAAGTCAGAGCCAGTTTTATTACCTGATATCTTGGAAGGGAACGAAATGTTCATTAGGATAGGTTTCTTTATCACAGTGTGCTGTTAACGTAGCTTCATCTAAACATTAGCTATTTCCTTTTTTATTTTTTGAGAAATAGAAACATTACATATTTCCCAAAATTGGAAACTTAAGGCATATCTCCCCTATGTTTATCGCAGTGATAGGATATTACTTTTGTTTTTTATAACCGTGGTGACCAGGCCACCTCAACTAATTCCACGAGGTACCTGCTGCTTCTTACCAGCACAAGATCCGGGTAACATTGTCCACCAAGGCTTGGACAGATAGGAAGAATCACCTAGTGTTTTTGTGTCGCTGGGAATTCAACCAGAGACCTCATGGATATTACTGTTAATCACATTCTTACAAGTCACTGCAGTTGGGAAAAGTTATGAAGAAAAACATAGAACCAAAGTTTACCAACATCTGAACTTGCCAAGACTATCTAATTTCCCAGTTTGCCACTTGCTCAAGTGTCAGTCTTCCATAGTAAAAAAACAGTAGCGTAGTCCCTAGTACGTAAAGCTACATTAATGTATTTTATAGCACAAAAAGAATGGACATCCAGTCTCCCAATGTAAAACTCAAAAGCACTGTTATCATCATGAATGAACAACTGCAAATGAGATAATTTATTCCTCCAGTTTGGTTAAATGGTACCTCTATGAGAAACTGGGAATGATATCAATGGCTATATGTTGAACAAAAACTGTTGAAGCATATTATATTCCAGATTTCCAACTTCTATATCATGCATGTGATAATCAGCCTTTAGCATAGCAGCTTCCTTAATCTTTTTTTGGTGGAAATTATTCACAGTTTTTCAGTAAATTTCATGCCGCATATGTTGATGCTGTGTCAAATCCATTTCATGTTCCTGGCAAGAAGATAACATCCAGAACTTTTGCTGAAAGGGTTAGCACTATCGTCAAGTCTTTTGGTTTGAGTTCAGGTAGTTGAATGACTGCTCTCGAAGTCATTTTGCAAGGCACTCCAGTGTACTTCTCCCCCAAGCTGATGAACAAAGGATGAAGAGCATATTTTTGCAAACTAGCTTAAAGGGTATTTGTCAAATTTGCTACCCCGCATGACAGTAACCAAAACAGACAAGTACTTTCTGTGTATTTTATTTCATTGATTTTAAGATTTACTGAACACTGTGGAATAGGTAATTACTGGTTTCAGTTTGAGTCTTATGTACTTGCTAGACAGTTGCATTTGTTCAAGTAAACGAAATTTTCTCATAGAGCCACCATAAACAGTTAATATTTTGCTCTGCATCATAGAATATTCGATACTAGCACTCTAGCAGTATCATATTCTTCTCTAATTTTTCCATTTTTTCTTCATCTCAACAGAAATGAGATTATACTAGTGGAAAAAAGACTTTATGAATGTCTCGAGAAATTAAAGAAATATTGTTAATTGGTAGTATAATTACTTGAAATTTAAAATGATTAGAGAATATATTCTGTGCACTGACAGTGCACAAATTTTCATGATAACCTAGAACATAGAATAACAACCCCTATATCAAGTTAAATTGCATTGATACTGTAAAAATTCTATACATTGTCAGTGTATATAACTTAAATAATCCAAAGGGCATCCCTAATCCAAATGATAATTTTATAAGATTTTGATTCTATTAAAAGCTTTGTTTACGTTGCAACACCTTTATTTATCAAACCTTGTGGAAATCTTAGAGCACGGAGAGCCTCATTGTGCATATTGAGACAGAAGTTAATTCTTGAGTCAAAAGCAATTTGAGGCTCATTTGTAGAGTAAACATCTCCAGTTGCCTTTGATACCAACCATCCATTGGCATGGTCCAATGTGGCATCAATTGCACCATCTCTAATTGTTTTGGCTACAATGTTCTCAGCATCACCAACTGGATTTTCAAAATCCAAGTTTAGTTTCTTGGCAATGTCAGCCAGTGAAATGCGAGTGTATGAGACACTGATGTTCTTGATCCCTGTCCTTATGACATTATGCCTGACTCTGTTAATCAAGTTACTTGTTCTGTCTTGGCTGAATGTGCTGGAAAATTTCTCAGCTACTGTTATAAATAACTCTAGATCTCCAACACGAAAAGCCTGCAAAGACAAATATAAGCTCAGAATATGTGGAGTAGTTTACTTGCCAACATCTTACTCAGCCTCAAAAGTTCGCTTATGAGGTGAGAACTGTCCAACACTACATAACGAGACAAGTCATTCTGCCAGCTAATGTAAGACTCTAACAAAACCCTCTCTCCCCCCACGACCCACGTCCAATCTGGATATCTGGAGTGTGAACAACATAATATGGGAGCCCAGCACTGGAGAAACTAAGAATGGGATGAGTTTGACTCTGACAAAAAAATATGCCTAGGGCCTAACTTAGATCCAAAAACGAACTCATGATATGAGGATTATCCAAGACCATATAAGGAGATAATATCCCACTCCTTAATGCTTATCAGTGTGCCACATTAAGCTAAATGTCTCAAACTGATTTTTTCTGGTTTTTGGAGTATTTTTTCCAGCTTAAAACTAAGCATTTCAGTTTGGTCATCCAATACTCACATTTGTCAGCTCAAAGTATGGTCTCAATGCTTTTTCCATTCTTTTCTGTGTAAAAATAGTCCTCTCAGGGATCTCTCCAAGCAATAAATGGACTATAACAGCCCACTTATTGCATTGTATTTTGAAACCAACAGCAGTTGTTGGACCTTTCTGGGCAGCTTGAAGAAGAAAATCTTTGGCATCTGTATACTCCAACTGAATTGTCTTTATCTTTCCCTGGTAGAAGAGGTATCTGCAAAACTGTAAAGAAAAGAAAGCCAATGCCAGTAAGAGAAACCATAGTGAGGACAAGGCATATTACCTGCTACGACGTGTTAAAATGTATTGATAGTGTAAAAGTTGTTTTCATTGTTAGTGTGTATATAAGTCAAATCCATAAAGAATACACACCCCTAGAAAATCTGGTCTAGAAACATACCTGTTGGTTAGAAAGAGCTTCGAAATGGTGGGCCTTTGAACGAAATTTTTCTGCTTGATCATACAAGTTGTAGTGAAGGTAATTCCGTAGTAACAAATTAAGAAGTGTTTCCTGTGGCATAAGTCAGAAACCAGCCATAAGCTATAACAGTTTTCACTATAGAACAAACACCAAAGACATGATGCATATTTCACAAACCTGACTGAACTTATTATGGTGTATTGTGGCACTCCGGTATAGAGCAAGCAAGTTACTGTTAGTAAAGAATAGTTCCTATTAGATAGAACACAGAAGTAATAGCCAAAGAAAAATTTGA
Organism: Solanum etuberosum; assembly: GCA_029582245.1. Classification (NCBI taxonomy): domain Eukaryota; kingdom Viridiplantae; phylum Streptophyta; class Magnoliopsida; order Solanales; family Solanaceae; genus Solanum; species Solanum etuberosum. The sequence continues at coordinate 10,716 of JAJONR010012056.1, read as the reverse complement.
ACGAACTTACCCTCGTATTTCAGCAAGATCACCAGCAAGCTCAAAACTTAAAGAGTAGTAGAAGTAGAGTCTTGATGCAAGAACATCAGCAGTTATACTATTCTTACTTTCTAGACGAACAGTGCTTTCTGAGGAACAAGCCTTAGCCTGAAGGTAAAACGAATACTCAATAATTCCATGATGTTTAAGTAGAGATATCATTACAAAGTTTAGACTAAAAGACAGCCATTTTGCCTCACCTCGTTGTATTTCTTCTGATCAATCAGAAATATTAGAACAAGCAAGTAGCAAAACATCTCGAGTTCAGGCAACAGATGTTTGGATTCTGTTGCATGCGTTTCCACATTAACTTGGCTGTCATGCCTATCCTGTGGCAAGAAGTATAACAATTCGCAGATCAGATACTGCATATCGATGTGTAATACCTGATACAACTACATAGATATATGTAGTTGACAATGTTCAGATTTAAAATATATACCAGATAAATAACTCTATCCTTGTCCTATCACATTGACATAAATACCAACACATGAAATGATCGATAGATTCCAAAGCACAAGACAAACAAAAGATTGACGTATGAATAATGTGTTGAATCATAAAGCAAGATCAACAAATAAAAGAATGGTTGACTAGTAATTTACCTGAGGCAGGTATGAAGATAGCCGTGTATGGACCTCAGAACCAGAGGTAAGAACATAATTCAGTAAAGCAGAGAGTACTGAAGCCTTTAGTTTGCTCCTGAGTTTCATGGTCAATCTCATAGCCCTGTATATCTTCTGCACTTCACTTGTATATGCTCCACCCTCAATCAATGATGCTACTTCCTTCAAATCTAAACCACCACAAACAAACAAAAAAGGCCATGAAAAAAGATATACTTGCTAAAGGGGGAATTTTTAATTCTAGTTCCAAAATAGTTAAAAATGCAAAACTTTGACTACCAAATTCAACTCAGCTAAAAATTAGGATAGAACTATCTATACTCATGTCTGATAAGAAAATGAACTTTGGACCTAACTCAACCGTAAAAACAGGTGAGGATTGTTCAAGACTAAAGAGACCAAGTCTCCATCCCACTACCGATATGGGACTCAACACCTTGCATGTGCGCCAGGCCTACCAACTAACTGGAGCGTGAACAATATAATAAATATGTACCTGTAAACAAGTGATGTAACATGAGCATTTTATATATGTAGGAAGATATATAGATGAACATACCTTGCAAAACTGAAGGACCAACTGAGCAGTCATAAACAGAAGGAGGTGATTGATGTTGAACCTTAACCTCTTGATCATCCATTTTAAAGAAAACCTGAGAAACCCATACAACAACCATTGCAATATAGAAAACAGATACTATAACAACTAAAAAGGCCATTGTTGAAGTTGTCAGATACTGAAGCAAACTAAGCTTATATATATAGAGAAAGTAGTAACTGAACTTACATATAATTATTAAATGGAAAAGGTAAAAAGAAAAGCACATTACATTTACTAATTTTTATGCTCCTCCTGAAAAGGAAGGTATAAATCTTCTTTAATTGTGTGTTAAAATGTTATGGACTCCTGTGAATTGAAGCTCTCTTTAATAGTGAATTTTGTAAAATTATTTATTATCGAGGTACTTTGTACTTATTTGATTTGTTGTTAGTTTCTGAGTGACATTTAATTATTTCGGTAACTGAACTTATCTGGAATGGTTGATGGCTTGCGTTGGCTGCAAAGTATAAGAGAATATTTATCCATAAACAATGAGAAGAGCTGAGTTTGAAATTCGTTGATTGAGAATTAAGAAATCGCTTTTCCTTTAGGCCAAGCAATGAGGCAAACGCATGGCTTCATTATCTTTTGTATAAAACAAAAACAAGACAATGTTATTATTATCTATAAAGTTTAATACCTACTTTTCTTATTTGATTTCATTTCCTAAATATCGTTTTAGTTTTTTAACTAGAAAAATGGTGACTCGTAGCTTTCTTTTTTTACATATTTTACAAAAACACATAAATTTTATTTACAAGATAAGAATTTAATATCCAATTTTACGTTGACGATTAATTCTGACTCTCATTTGGCAAGATAAACCTTTCTCCCTCTTTCTGGGTATATGCTACCTCCCAACAAAATCTAATGTTCTTTTTGAAATAGAATGATTAGTCGACTTCCATACTACACATCCACCACTCTATTCGACAGACATGAAGAAGAAATTCATTCTGTCGAGAGTAAAGACGAAACTTCTAGCCACTCACTTGAAAATCAATGACATACCACCGTGATCCCACTTGTGGGATCTCGATAGGGTATAGTATACTCAGACCTTCCCTACAGCAATTTAGAGACTCGGCTCAAGAAAAAGTGTATCAAAACTGATAGAAAAAGAAATAACACAAAGGGAAGAAATTATGGCAAAATATTATGAAAAGCATGACAAAACATTCTAAGAAAAAAAAAACAGAACCTTAACTCCACCAAAATAGTGTGATAACCAAAGTTCAGCAACAAAAATTGATGGACAAGAAACTACGGAAAAAATACTACGAATACCAGACGCTTGAAATTAAAGGATAGCAAATTTTTCGCAAAAGTGAATGATACAAACAAGAACTAGTTGGAGAAAAACAAATGAGGGGCAGGATCCGGCAGTAATGTTTTTTTTACTAAAACAGCAACACATTTAAACATGAAACCTATTATCAGAATCTAAAACGCCAAGAGAAATTGCAAATTGAGACATATTTGTTTAAACCAAGGGCAAAGTTTAACATCCAAATTTCAAATCGCGGGGAAGTCTTAAATAGGCATCATCCTTGAGCATCTCCTTATTATGATGCTGATCATAAACTTTTCAGAAGTCATCATCATCCTCTTCAGCTATGTGTTGAGCAAGCTCTTGTTCTTGCTGTTGTCTCTCTCTCCTCTTCTCAGCACTTTCTTTCTCCTTGTGGGAGTTTGGAGGAAATCGAAGAGCACGGACAGCCTCATTATGCATGTTAAGACAGAAAGCGATTCTCGAGTTGAAAGCAATTTGAGGCTCATTTGTGGAGTAAATATCTCCAGTTTCCTTTGATACCATCCATCCGTTAGCATGATCCAACGTGGCATCAATTGCACCATCTCGAATTGCTTTGGACACAATACTCTCAGCATCAGCAACAGGGTTTGGAGAATCCAGCCTCAGCTTTTTAGCAACATCAGTCAGTGAGATCCGAGAGTATGAGATGCTGATGTTGCGTAACCCAGTCCTAATGACATTATGCCGAAGTCTCACAATCAAATTGTTGGTTCGATCTGAACCGAAAGTGCTGGAGAACTTCTCAGCAACATTCCTAAATAACTCCAGATCACCTATGCGAACAGCCTGAAAACCAACAATATTCATCCATATAATTCAGGATTTGATAGGGGATCAATGAAAAAGGACCCACTGAGGAGGAATGTCGTCCTAAGCAGGATCTTTATAAATGGGATCTCATATAAAAAAATATGCTTTAATTTGGACTTGACTCATGCTCTAAACAATGCATCAATGATACTCCACAACACTCTGCAATATGCTACATATTGTTAGAGATAGATATCTAGTCACATGAACGTACACCTGGGTTTTGCTTCTACGCAGAGAGGCAAAATAGATATCACTCCAAATATGTGATGTAATAACCCAAAAGGCGTGCAAAGAAATCTTGAGCTACCCTTTTTCCGAGATGAACTCCAAGACAGTCAACTTTGATACTTAAGATCTAATAATATGACCCACAAAAACAAACTTTAGAAGTTTAATAGCGTCATACGTACATTTGTCAGCTCAAAGTATGGCCTTAGTGCTTTCTCCATGCCTTTCTGCATAAAAACAGTTCTTTCTGGAATCTCTCCAAGCAATAACCGGACAATAATAGCCCACTTATTGCATTGAACTCGGAAACCAAGAGCAGCCTGAGGAGCTTTGCGAGCAGCTTGAAGAAGAGATTCTTTAGCATCAGTGTACTCCAACTGGATTGTTCTGATCTTTCCAAGGTAAAAGAGGTATCGGCAGAACTGAAGGATATGAGAAAGAAGGGAAGTTAGTAAAGGAGGATCAATTTGCAAGAACAAACATTTTAGACATTCTTTTGATGAAGTTTTTTAGACAAATTCTTAGAGCAAATTACAACAATAAAAATTGAAAAGAGCAAGTGAACTAATCAATAACTGCTAAAATCAGGTCGAGTTACCACTAAAATCAAGCCGCCTCAAAAGTTGAAGGAGGATCAATTAATAAGAACAAACATCTTAGACAAATTCTTTGAGCAAATTACAACAATAAAAAATGAAAAGACCAAGTGGACTAGTCAATAACTACTCAAATCAAGTTGAGCTACCACTAAAATCAAGCCACCTCAAGAGTTAAGAAGTTGGCATAGATCCTTGCACTGATCTCAAAGATGAAATACGCTGATATCAATCTAGAATAAGCATTCCCAAAAATACAGCAGTTATCATTAAATTATAAACCTAACACCATGGTGGATCAAGTATCAATAATGAGAAGAATATCTAAGAAAAACCTATCATGGATCTTAAAAACAGATGAACTCAGAGAGGACGGGAATTGTGTGGAAAATTGCCTGCTGATTTGAATGAGCTTCAAAATGGGGGGCCTTTGACCTCAATTTCTCTGCTTGATCGTACAAGTTGTAGTGAAGATAATTCCGCAATAGCAGATTAAGAAGTGTTTCCTGCACCCATAATCATTCTATCAGTACAAAACATCATATCTAGAAAACAAAGAGGCACCCAAAGCTCCAAAATATTAACGAACCTGACCCAACTCATCACGGCGTAATGTTGCAATACGGTGCAATGCGAGGAGATTACTGTTGGTAAATTATAAGTTCAATCAGAGACAATCAAAAAAGTCAAAATGGAGGCATAAAGTAGGCATATGGGAGATGGGAGTTAGCCCAGTACTCTCTCTTCCCCAATGTCTCATTTGGAAAACCTGTTCACATGACATGGCAGAGATGTTACATGAGAGATTGAACAATTTAGAACTGAGACTCACCCTCGAATTTCGGCAAGATCACCAGTAAGTTCATAACACAGAGAGTAGTAGAAATAAAGCCTAGATGCTAATACATCAACGGTCCTCCTGTTCACAGTTTTTAGACGAGCAATGCTTGCTGAGGAGCATGCCTTGGCCTGAAAAGTAAGACCAGGAATATTTTGTAATTCCATGAAAGCAACAACTTAACATGAAAAAAGGCAATATGAAATAGAACATGTAACTTCATCCCACCTCATCGTATTTCTTCTGATCGATTAAGAATATCAAAACAAGCAAGTAGCAATAGATCTCAAGCTCTGGCAAAGGATGCTTGACTGGTGCCGGAGTTCCGGATGGTGCACTATCAACTTCCATATCATGTTCATCTTCCTGTAAGAAAGAAAATAATTAAAGCAAATAATCAATAGGTAACCAACATCACATACTCTACCATCACCAAAATGTTCCCATCAGAACCTCATTAACTGTTTCACTTGCTGCGAAGTAGAAATATCAAGAGTTTCCAAACCCATGTGAAAGTTAAGTGCATACAATTGTTCCACCAACCTCCAGACAAATTTCAAGCCATGCTCCACAAGTCCTAAAGTGACTTTGGTGCATAGGATAAGCAAAACCTACTACTAATTCTAGTTCTCAATCCCAAACTAGTTAGTGTCGGCTATATGATACCTCAATAATTATTTTTCTTAAAATGAAGCAGTTTCATTCAATACCTAATAATTTGGGTTTCTTTTCTTTTCACTTTTACGACAAGTCCAATAATTTGGTAAGACTAGAGGTTCTCCTCTAAATTAACTACTGACTTACATATCTTGCTGAATAAAACAACACTGTTTTAGGATAATATACAACATTGAACTCCTAGACTGGAAAAAAATAATCAGAGAATGCAAAACATGGTCAGAAGGACCAAACCTGTTAGTACCCACATAATTGCATTACCTTGGTTAGCTCAGGGTTTAGAGGAGATAAGTCCACTGATACTTTTGATAATTTACACACCAAATGGTGGCTTATTCATGATCTCAAGATAAGCTTCAAGGCTTATGCCCCAAAAAGTACATAATGCTTAAAGATAGTACACATAGAGAAGACATATCATTTCACATTTGAGCGAGGTAAATCTAGCATTATAATCTTATCATATGCTTTCATTTACAAACAGTACCACTGTAATCCATTTTTAACTCTCTGGAAGTATCAAAAGATTACCTTGGGTAGGAAGGAAGATAGCCGGGAATGCACGTCTGATCCAGGCACTAGAACATAATTGAGGAAAGCACCTAGTGAGGAAGCCTTTAGCTTCTTCCTCAGTACCATAGTCAGCCTCACAGCTCTCGAAATCCTCCTGACCTCACGAGCATATGCCCCAGTCTCAATCAACGATGCTATCTCCTTCAAATCTGAGTAAACACCCAAAAAAGCTAAATAAACCCCACATTGGATGATCTTACTTGAGAAACCACACTCAGATCTATCAAATTGAACCCACAGATATTTCCGCCCAAAAAAACCCTAACACCGAAAATAGAAAAAAGACCCAAAACCCTAAAAATTGATCCATGAAATCGAAAACCCAGAAATTTCCAGTCAAAATAAGATAAAAACAGAAAGTTAGATCGATAAAGGAGAGATGGATTGAACTTACGGGGCAAGACAGAAGGGTCAGCAGATGAAAGGGATTTGGAAGGAGGTGCTTGGTCCGCCATCTCCACATCTTGAGTCATCTTTCTTGTTTCTTGGAGAAGAAATCTGAAACTGAAGAATGTTCAAATCAGCGAGTCGATGCTCTGATAAACCTCTCACACTGCAAAGTGCAAACCCTCTTTTTGACTATTTTGCCCATGCTCCTCTTTTTATTTTGGTTTTGGTTTTGGTTTTAACTCTATTTCTTTCTCCTTACGTTAGATTGTGTCTACTGAGGTAAAACAAACATTTAAAAAAATTCCGATACATATTACTTACTGTATCTGATGTTTTAAAATATTTTCAGTGGACATAAATCACTGCAATTAAATTAGAATTTATCGTACTAAGGTTTGATTTTTTGTATCAAATTTTAAATTTTAAAAATACTAAATCGGACATAAAAGACGATATCGTGTTTGCCTTCCGTTTGTTGAAACTTGTAACAATAGTCATGTGAGATATTTACTTATGTGTGAACAATAATAATGGTAATAATTCTCTAAGTATATTATAGCTAATTGATCTAATTAAATCAACCAAGATAATATTAATAACGCCAAGTTCATTATGTTAGAGCTTGAGAATAGAAATCTCCCGCTACCGTTTGGGTGCGCACAGGATAAAAACCCCGCTCCTTTGCAAACCACATGTGAGAGGTAACCCGCACTAGACAAGTCCGGTGCGACGAGCTCGACAAACCCCTTGCTTTCACTGGCAAGGGATTTCGAACTTGAGACCTCCAACATGTAAGTACCAAGCCCAAACCACTGGGCACTCTCTATATGTGATTTCTCTTAAAAGCTAATATGTGAATATTGAATAAATTATGAAAACCTTATCAAAAGGAGTACATAAAAAACTTAAAATAGCATTAATATGAATGGGTATAAGAAAATTTATTCTGAATCATCATGTATTGAAATAAAAATACTTTTATTTTCTTTATCGGAGGGCAGCATTAAGAGGGAAACTACAAGTAATACAGTTATTTTGAAACAGAGGAAGTATTGTTTCAGTGCTCCCGAAGAACAATAAGAAATATATTTCCATCTAATACAGATATCAATAGGCATTACACATAATGTTAACGTATTGAATTACAAACAAATTGATGGCTCTAGCCATGCACCACCAGTTTCGAGACTAAGAAATCCTGAATATTCAATAGAATGAATGTCATACCAGACACTTCCGGTATTCTGACTATCAAGATCGACTGAATGAGGTGTGGCTGACATGGTAAAACAGAAAATCAGCCTAAGATGTACTGTATATCAGATGCATCCCCTCAATATAAAATGTGTATATCAGATTATTTGCTCTGCTCAAAATGTAGAAACAAAATTTGGATCATTTCTGCAGCTTAGCGTTGAGTTTCCGAGTTGTGGTTAGGCTTCATGTTTGCGCTGTCACCAAAGACCGGGTATTTCCCTTGACCATCCCTCCTACTAAGATCAGGTCTTCTAGCTTGAGCATTAGCCATAGGTAAACCTCTAGGATCTGAACCACTAGAGTTCCTTCCAGAATTAAACTGCTCACTTTTCTTGTACCTATTCTGTGTGGCAACGTTCTTCTCCTTGCCCGGGGTCCTGTCTGCTTGTGGAGAGCTAAAAATACCAAAACCAGAGGATGGAGAACTTCGAACACTAGACTGAGAAGGATGTTGCTCAGGTAACTTCCTCGGGAACTGAGATCCAAGGTCTCTAGTATGTGACAAAGTATTCCGGTCCAATGGTAGTTGCCTTCCTAGATCAGATACAGTGTCCGCCATCTTTGTACTCCTCAAACTTGGGTCTCTTTTATACCTATTTTCTTCCCCTGACGGACCCTGCAATGTGTTTCCTGATTCTCTTCTGAAACTACTTTGCAGATCTGAAGAAACATTTGCAGAACCTAGTGTTTTAGCACCCTCCTTTGCACTCTCTGCAAGATCGAAAACCTTGTCACAATCACCATTTGCACTGGAGATTCTCCAACCTGATCTGGCGTTATTAACATCTTCATCAGTCATTGCTTCCACACAGCTATCATCGTCACTTTCAATACTAGATTCAGAAGTATCACAATTTTGCTTCGATTCTGAAAAACTTTCAGGTGCTACTGATGCTGATTCGTTAGAATCATCCGCAGAGATGGCAGTCCTGTATTCTTTTGATGGTTTCTTTGCCGAGCCTTTCTTTGATGGACCAAACTTAACATGCCTGACAACAATATATGCCTGCTTTTTCTCCACTCTTGGTCCACTTTCAATATAAGCAACATCTTCAATCTAAAGAAAACAACACCCACCCATGCACAGCACAAAATAACAGAACACCAATTAACGATAGCTTCGCACAGGATGCTATAAACAGAATACCAGTATATCATACCAGAGGAGAGAAACGTGATAGCACTGCTCCCAAATCCTCTCCTTCATTGCCCATGGACATGGCTGTACACTGTTCAGGAACACAAAAGATCATAATTGATTAATGGAGAACCAAATATACATTATCTTGAAATCAACATTATCTGCTTTAGGAAAAACATTGCAGACAATAAATCCTCAAGAATCAATGTCACATTTAAATAAACATGCTCTTGCTGCCAAAATACCCTGTCCAAAACTGGTTTAGATTTCTCAGAGAGTACCAAATGCAATTTTATTGAACTTCTCGAAGCCAAGCTTCAGGTAAACAGCAGAAGACCCACATCCAGGTTGCTTATTATGCACCCTAGTTTTCCAAACATGCATGCAACAGCGGACTGGCTCAGCTCCATAATGATCGTCACAGAAGATATCATATACAAAAAAGTACTCCCTCTGTTCCTAAATACTTGTCATCCTTACTAAATTACTTACTAAAATAGATAATCCACAATACTTGTTTGTTTCCACATAATTAGTTGTTTGTTTCCAGCTTTACCCTTATAAATATGAATAGATACTAATATGGTACAAAAGGAAGAAGTATTAAATTGATAGGAATAATAGATAAGGATAATTTAGTTAAAATACCCTCTACTTAATGTTTTTCCTTAAGGAGTGTGCAAAAAAAAAACATGACATGAATTTTGGAACAGGAGAGTAATGAAAACCAACATCTACCTAACAGCAGCTTTAATATATTTCAGACCACTAAAGGGCTTGCTTAGCTGGAAGGAGATTGGGAGAAGAGGAAAAGAGGAGGACTGGTGGGAACTGATCCCAGCATGCACTTGGTGGACTTTATGGAAGGAAAGGAATGTAAGATGCTACGAAGATAAGAGTAACAACATCCAGAAAATCAAGATGAATTGTCTTAGCTTACTCTATTTTTCGTGTAAACAGGATATGGTGAGGGATATAGAACTTATTGTGGATTTTATAGGAGAACTGTAAAGAACCATGGTTTAGTGTTTCTACGCTTTTTGCATTGCCCGGAAGTGGTTTGTAGCTGATCAGTCTCATCATTTTTGGGATGATGAGCCTGTTTTGTGAATATAAAGTTACCTTTCTCTCAAAAAAATAAATATATTTCAGAAAAATCCAAGAAACATATGCAAGTAGATCGAGTTAAACTCAGGAAAATTCAAATGCATGTACTGCCAAACCAGCCTGTCAACCTAAAAAGTATTAAATTCTTTAGACATGCACAAAAAAGGATGGTCTTCAAATTTCAATCTCTAAGTTAAGCAATTGATGACCATCAAGCTTTAACCTCATCAATTAAATAAGATCTTCTACCTTTCGTGAGCCACTAAGAACATGTTGAAGCACAAGTTAGAATGAAGGCATATTTTCCTCATTTGTCCGTTTTTATGAGTTAAAATTGATCATTCAACAAGAGACCATTTTATGATTTTTGATAATCGACAAATCCCCGAGGGTCGGTGGAGCAAGTTTAGAAACTAGGTGGACAATGGGTCGTCCCTCTACACAGTACACACATCACATGTCGCACTCTTACTGCTAGACCAAAGCCCTGGAACCCCCCCCCCCCCCCCCC